>JAQFVV010013713.1:0-81734 GCA_028023455.1 Epiperipatus broadwayi
AGCTCATACGTTCACTTATACGCATGTGAATCATTAACCAATGTCTCTACAGGAGTAATATCTTAATTGGCTTACCATTCTAGCGATGTTCTCATCTGTCTGTAATCTGAAACCTTTGATATGCATTGCTTATTATTACACAAATATGTTTTACTCAAATTCGATATTTAACTTTATACTTATTCTTGGCTTTTAACTAGCTACCTAATGCTAAATAAAATGCAATGCCTCAGTAAAATAGATCGCACTTTCAAACCCATACTCACAAATAAACAGTAAATTGATTCTACGACCCTGATCACAATATTCATAATATTCTTACTATACCATAACTAATATACACCCATAAGAAAACGAAGTCAGCATCAACATGAGTGTTGGCAAAGACTCAGAATAAAAAAGCACCTTTTCATTAAGACTAAGGTATGCTAGGATTAATCGCTAGTCATACAAATATAAATGGGTTTTGCACAAAACACTCCAGCTATTATTAAAGAAATCAACTTAGTTAAAATTACATGATCACCATCTCTTATACTAGCACATAATTGTTTATAAACAAGGCAAAAGGTCTCCATACGGTTGTGTCACGCTGTGCCAATCAGAGTAATCAATGGATGCCAGAAGGCTTGTGCATAAAATCCCCTATCTAATGCCTTGTTTATAAACAATTATGTGCTAATATGAGATGGTCCTCATGTGATGCTTAATGGTTTAGCACCAATCCAACCTATATGGGATAGTGGTGGCTTTTATTGTTAAAGAGCCAAAGACACCAAAATGTATAGGTGCTGAACTGAGTTCGAACCCATATGACTATATAACTATTGAGTTTAGATTGAAAATATTTTTTGTGTTTTCAATTTCATTTTCATAGTCCAAGTAGAGATAAAAAGTGGTTGTTGGAGGGTTGCATTACATCCTAAGATCTAGATGCAGTGCTGTCAGATCCAAAGCTCCTCACTGACAAAGGCTACAAGCCAGAAACTAGTCTGGGGATATTGGATGAGTAGGCATTAGATAGGGATTTTATGCTAAGCCATCTGGCATCCATTGATTGACTCTAATTAGCACAGGGTGGTAATACCGTATTGGGAGTTTTGCCTTGTTTAGTTGAAATTACATAAAGTGGGAAATTCTTCCACCACTTCTAAAATGCTTCATAAATTTTACTATTGAGTTAGCGAGCTATGCTACAGCTTCACTGACTAGGTAGTGATCCTTTATCCAACCACGCAAACAAAGGTTATTCACCACTCCACATGCACATACATGAGAAGTTGAACTTAAATTATATTCACAAAATATTGCACTGATGCATGAGCCAATAATTTTATAAGCTTAAATCAGCTATTCTAACTTTAATAATAAAAAAGAAATAAAACAAGAAATGCACATCATTTGCAAAAATCATTGTCTTCCTTCTTTTGGGACAAAATTGTTTCATTCTGTCACAATATGCATTCCATATTAAAATATTATTTTATTAGCATAAAATATTTAATAATAAAAATAACCCAATCTTTAAAAACACTTCATATACTAAATATTTTCATTCATAACTTCCACTCATCTAATTAGGGGTAAAACAATAATTGTGTAGTTAAAAAGACATATCTCAAAATTTTATACTAACTCAAAGTAAAAATAACTTTAAATATTTGTTAACTCTAAACTTAAGCATATGAATAACTCATATGTTAACACATGTAGATAAATATAGCTTCAAATAAAAATCATAATAACAAGGAATAAAAATTATACTTAAATTGTTCTTGTTCAATCGTCCTCCAAGTCTTTATATTACTGCAGCTGGAAATCTCATTTATAGTTTTGTGTGCATACATATTTGAATACTTGATCCATGGAAAATTTCATTAAACTCTTTCACAAACTAATTCTTATGGTTTAAGCATTTATGTTTGAAGTTTTAGCATACAGCACACTTTTTAAACAGGAAAACATTCATCCAGAAAGTATTTATTTTATCAATTCACTTTTAGACATAGATAATCCTTGCAATTTAAAAAAGTAATAATTTTTTAAAAGATCATTAATTCCTTTACACGGTTTATGTTTCCTTCCATAGAGATTTTATTTAATATAAAGTCCAATAACTCACACATTCTTTCAAAAAGTTATCTCATTATATTCCATAGGTTTTGGCATAGGTTGATAGCATATCACTTTAATTAATAATTTTCTTTCCTTATCTGCATTAATTATTTATTTTCCATTGACATATTGCCAGTTCAAGTCAACAACAATATAGATAATATTTAGGCAGGATTTAACATATAACATTTGTATTGGAATTCAGTTCCACACTTATTTTTGAAAAAATAATAAATTATTTTCTTTCTAAACTTTCGAAGATATAAATAATTATATCCATCCATTTTAATAAGTGAACATTTGAAATACAGATTCACAAAAATCAATGTTTCCTCAATTTTCTTTAAGTAAAGTTTTATCTGTGGTCAATGCTGTATTATTTGCCGATGGTTCATGGTGATTATGATCATATAGAAGAGAAGTTCATGATGATTAATTTCGGGAAGAATAGTATATATCCAATAAAAAATGTACTCACTAATTATATGTTACAGTAATATAACATTTTAACTTAATTTCATTCAGAATTGGAGCTAGGACAACAGTAAAATTTAAATTTTTAGTATTTTTTAAAATGATAATTTAACCTGAATGAAGTTCCCCTAGAGACAAAATGATGATGAAGAGTCCAGCCTTAAAGATGGCTAAATTTAAACACTTTTGGAACCCCCCTGTCAATTTCTCAATGATACTTTTTGTCAATCAAATTATATCCAACTTTTAATTGGTTGTTTGCTATTGTTTTATTGTCATGTGTGGCAGCACAGTACTGTAGAGTCTTTTAATAAAGTAAACAAAGAAATCTTGAGATTATTATTATCATTATTCTTTATTTAAGAAGTGATCGATTATTATTGATACTACAACAATGTTGTGGCATAAAAGAGTTAAATTTTTCAAGTGTGCTATAAGAAACGCGTTTTCAAATCATATCGGCAAAGGATTTACTTAGTGGATATTTTTTTAGTAACATTAACAATAACATGAGAAGTTATCATCATTGTTGAAAAGTGCAAATACTTATAGCTCAGAGAATGTGTTTTTGATAAAGAGAGGATGTTATTTTATCCTAAATTATTAACTAGGGAATGATGACAGTTTTCTCTTAATTCCCAAGATAATTATTTTGCTAATGATAATTTATTTTATGATTTTAATTTCTTTCTTTATTTTAACCGCATATCTCTGCAGCTGAATTTTTTTATAACTAACCAACCACTGAGCTAGGCTGAGTTTGCACATTGGTGCATGTGCATGGTGCCGGTTATACTTTATTAGGTTAGAAATGGGACATCCAACTATAAGGGTGATTGATGTACTTAGCATGAACAAACTATATTATAATTACTATTTTTGAGGTTAGAAATGACATCCAACATTTTTGCAGATATCACATGGTTTTGTTGAATTTTCCTGCATGTGAAAATTCCCCTGATAGAATAAAAATGAAAGTTTTAATATAAAAATAATAATACATCAGAGACCAACTTTAGACTCAAGATATTGTGTGGGAATTGGATGCTATAAATATGACATTGAAATAAAGTAATAATTCTCTCAAAAGTCTTTCCACCCATTCCACATTCTATTCCTAATGACTATTAATTGTTTTTATAATTAAAATTTTCTAATACATTTTACACATATGCATTTTTGCACACATATATAACTCTATTTGAATCGATTTCTTAATACTTTTATTGATTCTTGATTTTTCTATACAACTTTCTTTCAATATTTTATAAATATATTTTTTTTCTACAATGATACGATTTTTATCAAACACTTTCTTCATTAAATAAGCAGGATATGTACTTTATAAACTCTACACCCCTTTCTTTCTGATTCATCTGCTCTATTAATATGATCTGTAAAATATTTTTACTTAATAAACCATTTCTAATAATTTCAGTAGTCAAGAAGTTTTCGATGTCCTTGTCACTCAGAAAAGTCATTAATAATCTCAAAGATAAGATTGTTAATGCAGATAAGGCTCCATTGATGTAAGCCAATGCTGTCAATTTTATAATGACAGATGTTTTAGAGAAATCAGGCAAATTCAATATTGAGTTACAAAACATGTTCATTTATATAATAGAACCAAACCCAACCGCGCACAGAGCTCAGGACTTGTTGACTATGAAAAACAATTACCACTTTTTAAACTTGCCAATGCTAGAGTTATCTGCTTTGGAACAGCAAAAAACATAGAATTAAAAAGTCCTGGCACATTATCATCTTCAAAAATACCGTAAATTTAAGAGCCAATAATAGTATTCTCCTTATCAAAGACGGGTCATTAAATTAAACAGCATAGTTAACTGTCTAACTGATTTTCATGCATATATTTATATATGCAAATATGCAATTTTATTAAAATCAGAGACTAAATTAATATGCAAGTGAAAATGCCAATATCTTGGTCAATTTTATTTCAGTCATGGTTTACCAAAGGTACTCCTTATCAAAAGCCTCATTTAGCATTTAATAATACAAAACATATATTTTATATCCAACTTAGTAAATTCTGCACCATAATATTATTTCATTTCTTTATTACATATTATCTATGGTATATGCTCTGCATTAATAATACAATTTCTCATGTAAAATGTTTTTTAATACTGTTGTATCTTTTAATTGTCTTTGTTTTACAAATGAAAGATAGTACTCATAAAAGTCAACATTTATTTATATATTATTACTTATTTGATAAATATTTTAATTTAAAATATCTATTTAATTTGTATAATTACATAATAAATATCTTTCATTACATTGAAAACTTATAATTTTATTTATTTATTTTAGACTTATGTTGGGAATTAGATGACTACTGAAGAACTTCCCTACCTTGTATTGTTTATTTATAATAAATGAGCAACAATCATTTAACTTTTTTTGTTATAGTTTCTATTTTTGAACACAAACAGAAGTTTTTATAAATATTCATATTTATGTAATAAGAGTTACTTAAAAATTTTTTTAAAAATTAATTTTACATATAGAATGAATAATATTTATTTTTATAAAGCACAAACAGTATTGAAATTAAATTGAGAGACTACAAAACATCTCATGCTCATTACTATAACAGCCAATTAGGTCATTAATACAAGACAGAGAATAGGGCTTCGATATATAGAAAGACAAGTAAATAATAGGGACCGCTTTAATCTTGTTAAATTCTTTGTCTTGGATTTACAATCTGATTGGCTGTTATAGTAATGAGCACGGGAGGTTTTGCAGTCTCTCAAATTAATAAAATGAATAAATAACATATTTATTATATAAACAGATAATTTATTTGTTAAATTATTTATTTATTTATTAAAGAAATTATTTAATTTTTTTATTAAATGATTTTACTGTTTACAGTGGAATTACAATGCTTGTAATATCAAAATATATGACTTCAATTAGATGTATTTTAATAAAATACTACATTTTAAAGATATTAATCCTTTAGCCCTGTATGCTGTTTGATGGCATTATTTATGTGTAAACTCACATAAAAAATTACATTTAAGTGGCTGCAGAACATGTGTTACACCTAATACAACCTGTATGTTGTATTAAACATTGCACACAAATGTTATGACCTGCTTTGTGATTTGCAAGTCACTTTATGTGAATTCTCACACATAAACCTTTTCTCCTGTCTTATGTGAGGGTTTGTAGCTGTCAAATGTTTTAATGTTTTTACTTTGAAATGTTTTTTTTTTTGGTAAATAGAAATCATGCAATTTGACTAAAATGAAATTGTCACAATGTTCAATTTGTTTTGGAGAAAAATTTGAAGGTGACAAAAGTAATCTGAATTTAGGAACAAACCAAATTCTGGAAAAGCATGCATCAATTAATGTCTTGTAGAGACAAAATATGTCACATTTTAGCAAACAAATCATCTCCTTAAAAGATTTGCTGTCAACAGAATTTGAAGCTGTAGCATTTCTGCAAGCAAAAAATGTTCAAATGAATGAGAAGACCTTCATTTGTGGATCATCAATGAGAGTTTATAATACATAGACAAGAAGTCATTTCAGATGTTCATCACATTCATGCAATTCAAAGTGTTCTATAAATAATGGGAGTTGGTTTGATGGCTCAAGAATGCTGTTGTCTAATGTTCTCCTTGTTATGTATTACTGAAGCCATGAACAGTTGACAGT
Source organism: Epiperipatus broadwayi (assembly GCA_028023455.1). Taxonomy (NCBI): domain Eukaryota; kingdom Metazoa; phylum Onychophora; class Udeonychophora; order Euonychophora; family Peripatidae; genus Epiperipatus; species Epiperipatus broadwayi. Next base: position 6,288 of record JAQFVV010013713.1, read on the forward strand.
AGAAGGCATCAGATCAGAATTTGATTTATCCATGAATGTTGTCTTGTATTGGAACAATGGGCTGTGTGAGCTGTGCCATGGGAGCCTGGAAGCAAGACCTTGCCATCAAATAGGTGAGCCCAGTTTGATTGTCAAGGTTGATGAGACCATGTCCTTCCACAGTAGTGAATTTTTGGGGGTGTATGTTGTGATAGCAGAAAATGTTTTTCAACAGCTGTTCTTTCCTGATTGGCATCTACACTTATGCAGGCCCAGAAAGACTACATAAAGCCTGAGTCAATTTATCTACTCCGATTGTTGGCAGGTCTTCAAGACTGTCAATGTGGAGGCTGCAGGTATTCAACTCCTGTCAGTTAATCACCATTGCAACTTTGTGGTCCCAACCACAGGTATTCACATACAAAACATTAAGTGTTTTTGGGAATGGTGAAGTGGCAAAATTACAATCAATGTGGAACTGCCAGGAAATTTCTGGACAACTGCCTGGCAGAATTTATTTGGCATCAACTGCATAAAAAGGAAGACATTTTCCTGGCGATTCTCTCAGAGATGTCTATGAGATCCAATCCACAGCAGCAGCTTTTTCTTTAGAAACTTGTAAAAATGTTTTTATAGCCTGTTTTTGGTTGTTGTTGTTCAGATTTCACTTGAAATTTGTTTCCTATCTTGATTAATAAAAAAAAACAATTTTCATTGCTGTTTTTGTGTTTAGATGTGTGTATGTTTGTGTTATGAAAAGCATTATTTCTTCTTAATGGCTAACGGATTCATACCAAATAATGATTGTAAAAAAACTAACTATAAGACAAAAAACAGTTGATATCGTGTTTGATTAATAAAAAAGCAAAACAATTTTCCAAAAAGCAAATCAGATTTTATTGCACCTTTTCTGTTAATATGTGTGTGCGTGTCTGGATTTTACAAAAAGGTTGAAAATGTTTATAAAAAAAAAGTTGAACCAAAAATTAACCGTAACAACATCAAAAATAAGACCAAAAGAATTAAACTACCTTATCAAATTAAAGTAGGCCCTGTAATGTTACATTTTACGTGTCTCTGTATTATAAAAAAAGTAAAAAAAAAGATTGACAATGTTTATAAAAAAAAGTTGAACCAAAAATTAACCGTAACAATATAAAAAAAACAATCCAAAAACAATTAAACTACCTAATCAAATTAAAGTTGGTGCTATAAAATTATAAACCATGTCTATATTATAAAAAAGTAAAAAAAAATGTTGACAATATTTATAAAAAACACGTTGAGCCAAAAAATAACCATTACAACATCATAAAAAAAAACAATTAAAATACGTAGTAAAATTAAAGCCAGGCCTGGTAATGTTACATTTTATGTGATTTTGCAAAGAAACAACACTATCACATGGTGTATATGACTAAAGGATTAATGGCTTTTTTAAATCTGTAATTGAGAATTTAAAAAAAGCCCTCCTAAACTACTTTTGTTGAAAAAGAAAATGAAAATTATCGATTTAGCAAAAAAAAAAATACTTTTAATTAGAAGTGGACCATCATCATCATCATCAACCATTATCAATCCACTGCAGGATGAAGGTCTCTCCAAGTTCAATCCATCTTTCCCTATCTTTAGCTTTTTTTCACATCACCCTTGCACACTTTCTTATTTTATCCATCCATCTCACATGTGATTTCTTTCTGGATCTTTTACAATCTTTTTGAATCCAGTTTAAAATTTCAATTGTCCATGTATTATCATCTCTTCTAGCAATATGTCCAGCCCAACCCCACTTCAATCTTTTTTTATTTTTTTAATGAGGTCAGTAACACCTGTATGTTCTCTTACCCATACATTGCTTTTCCAATCTCTTCTTCTTATTCCCAACATGCATCTCTCCATACTTCTTTGAGTTGTCTGAAGTCTTTGTATTGCTCTTCTATTAAGTGTCCAAGTCTCAGATTCATAAGTAAGAACTGGTAAAACACATTTATTAAAAACCTTCCTTTTCAAACACATAGGCAAAATTCTTTTATTATCAAGTTATTTCTACCAAAAGTTTTCCAACTAAGTTCAATTCCATTATGTTTCCATCTGTATTAATAATCTGACCAAGGTATTTGTAACTGTTAACTTTTTCTAACTCATCATAATCAATCTTTATTTTCATATTTTGAGAAAATCTATTAAACATTACTTTAGACTTTTCAATATTTATCTCTAGTCCTACTTTCCTACTTTCATCTGATAACTCCTCTAACATTTCCTGTAGCTCTAAAGCATTATTTGCAAAAACAACTATATTATCTGCAAAATCTAAATGACTTAATAATCTCCATTTACTTTCACTCCTTTAGCTTCCCATTTTAATCCACAAAAAACTTTTTACAGCAGTGCTGTAAAAAGTTTTGGAGATATGGAGTCACCTTGTCTTACACCCTTTTTAATGTTGATTTTTCTATCATTATGTAATCTAATGGTTGATGTTGCATTTTTGTAAATATTCTTTAAAATATGACAATATCCTGGATGTACACCTTGATGATCCAATGCTATAATCACTGAAGAAATGTTTATAGAATCAAATACCTTTTCATAGTCTACAAATCCAAAACATAATGGCAACTCATATTGATTTGACCTTTCTATAACTTCTCTCAATACCGGGATATGATCTACTGTACTAAAACCACTTTTAAATCCAGCTTGTTCTCTTGGTTGGTGGAAATCCAAGGTTCTCTGTAGACGAGTTGTAATTATCTTGGTAAAAATTTTATATAAAACTGATAAAATACTATAAGAATCATAAAATGAATATTTTATCAAAAACATATAACAAAAAAGGTCTGTAAATAAATATATAATTGTGATGTTTCATTTATTAATCATTACATTGCCGTATACATACAGTGGGTACACCACACATGTGCAGCAGCTGTTTTAGATACACATTAATATTGAAATATACTCTATTAAACCCAAATATTATCTTAAATAATATTTGCTTTACACAAATTATTGTTTATCAAAACAAGGGAGCTATTACATGCAATTTCCATTGGAATGATAAGATCTTGAAACAAAATATATTGTAGTTTACAGCCTTTCTGTAATCAACATATTGATCAGCCATTATGCCTTTATTATATTTAAAACAAATGTTCATTATTTGAAATCTTTATTTTATACAATAAAAAAATGATTTTTGTACAATTTGGATTTTGAATACTAATCTGCTTGCACTTTAAGTTCCAAGATATCTTAATATTATCAACTACATTTAAACTTTAATAATCATATTAATATATCAAGCACTATCTTACTGGTTTGAATTGTCAAACAAAATAAAATCAAAAATTATTTTGAACCAAAAAAGGATATTAACAAAACTACATTAAATATATATGTTTGAAATGGATATTTATATTGAAATGAATTTAATAAATGCAACCAAGTCTGCAAACTTTCACACATGCACAGATATATATATAAAAGTTGTGCAATCATTTTAAATAGAGCTTAAAATATAAATATGTTAAAAAAATTTACATTTATATTAGTCTATATTATTTTATAATGATTTTATAAATAGGGTAGTTTCAACCTTAATACATAGAAGTTTGTAAAGAGATATTTAAATATTATTAGACTTGTTTTTATGTAATGTAGATAACAAAACAATATAGAGCAGAGTTTCCCAACCTGTGGTACGCGTACCACTGGTGGTACGCGAGTTGCTGGTTGGTGGTACACGAAAAATAATCAATAATGGCGGACATACAAAAAAAATTAAATCATAAAAATATAGAAACGTTTTTTCCTATAATTCATATAAATTATTTTAATTAATAATACTATATAGTAAAGTTGTTAATATGTACAGTCGATAACGATCTTTAATGTTAATGATAAAATTGAAAGTATGATTAAGAATTTAGATTTTTGGAAACAGTAATATATAAGTATAAAACAATCAACTGGAAGTATTCGAAACTCTACATATTTTTTTGTTTGAAAATAAGGTTAGTCTTTCTCAAGATATACAAGAAAATATAATAGCACATTTAACAGAATTAAAATTGTCTTTCATGGAATATTTTCCAAAACACAAATGATAATAGGATTTCAAACCCCTTCTATGCAGAAAATCTAGAAAAAGCTACATCATTATCAATAAAGGATAAAGAAAATTTAATAGAATTATCATGTGCTGAACTTTCCAAGTAGAATTCAAACGACACAATCTATTTAATTTTTGGTTAAACATTAAAGAATATGAACAACTTTCTGAGAAAGCTCTTAAATTATTATTATCGTTTACTAGTGCGGAATTAGTAGGAAGAGCTTTTTCTTCGTATATTTTTAAAAAAAATAAGTATCGAAACAGATTAAATGCAGTTGTAGACTTAAGGGTATACTTCACATCTTTTGAACCAAATTTCAAAAAATTATGTTGTTCGAAACAAGCACAAAAGATCTCATTAAATTTATTTTATAAAAATATTTGATTATGATAAGAAAATATATTAATTGGTTTTTTATAATTTTGTGTTTTTATTAAAACCATTTATTAGTAAACGAAATATGACTAAATAGTAGATAAATAATGAGTCGGATCAAGGCAAATCAATCTAAATTACTATATTTAATTTGAAAGAATGTATCAGAAAAGTAGCATACCAAGAAATTAGACTCTCATTAATTCTTGATCATCTATTGTGGATTACTAGATGTAAGCTAGTATTTAATCATCAAAGTTTTCATGCTGAACAATATAAAGAAAAAAAGAACAAGAGATAGCCTGATAAGTCCTAAGGTTATTTTTACCATGACTTGGGACATGATGGATTTATCCTCTCCATGGCCCAACCAATAGCAAGATGCTCCAAAAAAAAGAAAACAGACTCAAATTCGGGAAAACCAAATGAAGGAATGAGAAAACATTTTGAATAAAATATATACCAAATAACCTTTAATGTAACAATGTAACCTTTAATAAATTATTTTGGAAAAAATATGAAACATTGAACAACACATACATATAAATATGTTACAGTGAGTTTATAATTTCAGTGAGTTTATAATCTGGCATGACGTTTAGGTGTGTTTCAATGTAATTTGTCTCATTATGAGATGTGAATACATACATGGTTGGTCATCCTGTAATATTTATAATGCAAATAAAATAACACACTTGCAATAACAAATTTCATGAAATACAATCATTTTTATGAAGTGGTACAATTTAGCGTGATGTACTACCATGTGGTACGCGAGCCAAAACAGGTTGGGAAATGCTGATATAGAGTAACAATTAAAAAAAAAATTAAGTGATATTTATTATATTTAATTGATACAATAATGATACAATGGTCTAATTCTATCATTAAATATTATGTAAATGTATTTATATATATATAAATAAACATTTATTTTATAGCATCTGCATACAATTGTAATTACATTCGAATATCAGCCTTTCAAGCCAATTGTGCAAACTCTTTGCGAGTGTTAAATAATAAATGAATACCCTCTGACCGATACAAGATATAATATATTTTAAATAATTTGGTTAAATTATTATTCTAAATAATTAGGTAATTATTGTTCTAGATTGTTCAGAAAGTGTCACATGTCTTAAAAGTGTGTGTGTTGGTATGTGAGCTGTTGTGTTTGTAGAACAAAAACTTTGATTTCTAATCTTGTTAATAAAATTAAAAACATTAAATGTTGCAAAATCGTGTTTGAAAATTAACAATGAAATTTATCGTATTCTTTAAATAATACTTTTTGCTTTAAAATTAATATTTTGAGTTAATAAAAATATTATTAAATTGTTAATAAAGATATTTAATATTTTAGGAATGCTAAATACTTTAATGAAATATTTTAAAAGAATGAGTCATAGTTTTAAAAATTATTTTGCAGAGATGAAATTTAATGTATATGTAAATTAGTATGTGTTAAGAAGTTGAATTAATCAATGAGATGACTGAATAAAAATGAGTACAAATACAGCTATAGAATTAATCTAGATAGTATAAATGAGAATTCAGAAGTTGATTATTAATATTTTTATTTCATTTGTCTAATTATTTAAAGTTATAATTTTTTTATAAAACTTATTATTTTTTATCTAAATGTTTTTAAAGTATACTCTAAAGTAACTATTTTAGGTAGTTGAGCAGAGACAGTACTGCCACCATCAGATGGCACTGCGACACCATCAACAAACAGCCTGAAAACTGCAAGTGATAAATTTATTTACGAAAGTGGCTCATAATTGACAAATAAAAAAAAAAACAAATGCTATGAAATTCAAATAAAAAAATTAAAAAAATGATGAAAGTAACTGAAAATTGACAAATAAAAAAGAAAACAACAAAATGATATGAAATTCAAATAAAAAAAAATTTGATGAAAATACAAGAAACACCTACCCCCTACCCCCCAAAATCAAAATTTCTTCATTGAAATCGAAAAATAAAAATGTCTGAGGATATATATCCAAGAAATACATAGAAAGTACAAATTATTAAAAAAACAAGAAAATGGTATCAAATCCTATGATAATTCAAATTTAAAAAACAAATAAGTCTGTGATTAATCCAAAAACAAACACAGTGGACAAAAAGTGGGAAATCCAAAATCATCTAATTATTTACCTTTAGACATTTCCAAATATGAATGGGCAAATTAAGTAGCTGTCAATATTTGCAAATGATCACATTTAAAAGTAAAGGTTATATAAACTAAAAAGAATATTACTGATTTGAAATTATGGCATCTCATCAAACATACCCCCCCCCAATGAAGAATTTCTATCCAAAAATAACTGAAATGCACAAATTAAATACTTCTAAAATACAATTAAAAAAAATTTGATCAAAAATAATTAAAATCAATGGTTATATAAACTAAAGAGCATATTACATGAGAGAATCTATTTCTCAAATTGCATCAAAAATACGATCAAAAATAATTAAAATGCAAATACAGAAATTGGTGTATTACTAAGTAATAAACTTTCTCCCCTTCCCACATGAAGAATTACTGAGTAACTTTTTAAAAATATACATTTAATATTTAAAAATAAAAAGACTATTTGCAATTAATAAGTCACAACACTTAAATACAGAGTAATAAATAGTAAGTAATTAAATATAATTATAGCAATTTATTCATTATTTATTAATTAATAATTATATAGAGTTTAAAATAACCATTGATTACAGTTACAGAAAAAAATATTATATTTATTGTCAAGAACATTACAAGATTTTATTTTAACAAGAATTTAAATAAATAAGAATTTTAAAATAGAGTTTCAAATATATATTTGTAGAAATTTTACCAACTTTTTGTTCGAAGTTCAGTTCTCCACCATTTACATAATGATCAGTTAAGATAGCTGCCTGGTAATCCTCAAATGTTTTAGGTTTTTCTTGCAAAGAGTTCCACCAATCCTTAGCTATCCCCCTCAAGTAATGACTAGCAATGGCCACTCACTCTTCATGCCAAGCTGTGTTGAAGAAAAAGAGTTTTTTCAAGCTTTCCAATTGTTCTTGCAGACTGTCCTCAGATTTTCTGTCAAAAACTTGCACTTGAATGAACCTTGCCATATTAGAATTGTGACTTATTGAGTTACTTAAATCCTTGAAATTTTTCTACCATGGCCAGTTTGTTAATCAACATCATGTTTTTATATTCTTTATCCAGTGAACCTTTATTTTCTATATATGATAATAAATGGCAGTATTCTGCCTCCATCCTCTTGACATCACTGATTTAATATGATTCATTTCAATCATCTGATGAGGGTTTTGGTATCAATTTCATCTGCTCCAATTTCTGCCACAGATCTTCAACAATATCTTTAAAATCTAATCATATCTTTTCTTGATTCTCCTGGAATATATTCTTTATCTGTTGCATTTCCTACTTTGATGCTTCATGATCATATTTAACGTTTTCCCCCATTTCATAAATGTTGATCATTGATCTCTACTTGCACTTCTTGAAGGTAACTTTAACTGTTCCTCATGTGCCCTGATGTTACATTGTGTATCTGTTAATATTTTTTCAGAGCATTGGACCTGATCACATATCCGATGGCACTCATCTTTCAAATTTTTGATCGCTAGCATTGTTTCTTAATAATGCTGTCTCACCCAATCTTCCATCCCTTGCCTTCTCTGCTCAATCATCTAAAAATCTCTCATTAATTTCTTGATTATTTCTTTGTATCTCTTGGAAATGTATCTAACATTCATCAACTTTTGCTAGATTCTTCAGTGTGTTTTTGTACTAATTCCTCTGTTTCCTATACTCTTAATCTTGCCTTCTAGACTTGTCAGCATTTCTCCAAGATTTTTTAGCATGCCTCCTTGACTCTTTCACTTGTTCTTTGAACATATTGCACATTAAAATCATCGGGATATGGTTGTTCTCTTCTGTTCCTGGTTAAAATTTATATTATATATTAAGCCTTCCATATCCTTAATGGTGCTCTCTGGAGTTCAAGGAGTTATTATTAAGATGGTGTCTATTGGAAGGTCCTGTTCCAATCCAATATTACTGCTTTCATTCTCATTTTTACATTGACAGTCATTTTCTGACTCACTACTTTCCTTTTCATTACTACCCATTTCTTGGTTATCCATGATACCAGTTTATTGCTATTTCCTAACTTTTTATTATTCAATTACTTATGGGTTATTTACTTCCCCATCTTTCTTCAATGATCTCCTATGCTAATACTCCTACCATCTTCCCACTTTTTTATTACTGCTATGCTTTACTTTTACAATGCCAAACCATTCGATTTTATTGCATAAATATCTACATCTATACATAATCTAAATAATACACATATATATCCAAACCCTAAAACATTAATATAGTATACATAAAAATATTTACTATGTTCCTCTTCACTCATTACCTGTTCCATTTGGGTCTTTGCATGTGAAATTGACTGCTAATGTCTTTTGTTAGTTTGCTATCTAAAAATATACAATATAATGACTTATTGTTTACTGATACTCAGATTATTATATACACAATTGTGTTTCTTTACTTAAGTATTTATCAGTCAGCAAAATTTATAATTTTATACATGGTAGAATTAACAACTCATAATGTAATATTCAGTTTGTTTATGCATACACCTCGATAGTTTCTAAATGTTCTTTTTTCTCTTGTTTTGACGTAACATGTAAGTATATAACTGATTTTAGTAATCCTGATCCCAGACATTTTGAAAGAAAATCATAATACCAACAAATCAAAAACAAGTCAAATTAAAGTTTCACAATAGTATGTGAAAATTATAATAATAATAAAAAAATTTAAAGTAACTGTTATTCAGAGTGATGTGAGTTTATAACATCAAAGGTCTACTATGGTATCAAGCTTGGGAAAAAAAACAAATTCTATACATATGGTAAGCCCAAAATATGATCATCACTCAGGTATGTGAGTTATAACTCAAAGCTTCATAATGGTGCCAAGCCTGAGAAAAAAACCCTTTATCAGAAACAATTGTATGTTCATATAACAAGATTCAGAATCTAGGTGAAAGTAACTTAAATCCATTCATGACTGAGATACATAGGTCAGGAGTAATCATGGACTCTGCCCTATTTATCTTTTTCTAAAACTATACCATTATGAACAACATTTCTGATGATAACAGATGAAATTTATTTATTCCAGTGCCAGAGACACAGTGCAGAAACAAGAGATTGAGAGGGAAAAGGTGATACTTCTTGCTTTTGAATCCCTAACAGGAGGTAATAGCTTAAGGTTATACTACATTTTTATCAAGAATCATTTGATAAATGTAGACTGGTCTAAGAGCAGTGGAATCTGAGTTATAAATATAATGCAATCAAATTAAACAGGTGTATGCATAAAATATGAGGCAAAGAATAATTGGTTATGAAATGTTAATAATTTATTAATAGTGATTAAAGAGAAATTGAATAAATAAATGACAATTATATATTTTAATAAATACACTGGTGAATCTATTTACATGCCATAATTAATAGCATATGGGTTTCACATAATTATTAGCAATGATTGACATATTTTAATAGATTACATAATAATAGGACACAGATTAATGGTTAAAGAATATGCAAATATGAGCTGAATAATGTGGACAAAAGTTAACATATAATCAAAATGATGTGGCTTAGCATGCTAACAGAGAGATATCAATTTTAACATTAATTTATAATTCAAACGCTATAGTTAACTGAATGACAAATGAATGACCTTAACAGACATAGATGATATAGAGTGTTATTTACATAAACTTAGATTCAAATTAGTTTATCCTGACCATACATTAAAATATATTTGTAGATATTACAACATTTACTCGTTCAGTAATTATGCCCCATCAATCATTTAGAAAGATAAGCAGTTATTTGCATATTTATCAATTCATTTGGATTTGACAAAATTTATTGAGTGTTGTTTGCTAGCACATCTAAAGTTTATTTAATGAGACAGTGGCTAGATTAAATAAACTTGAAAATGGCTTTTCTATTTTATAAATAATATAAAACAAGATACAGGATGGTTTACAAAAATCACAGCATTATGACTTATAGATTAATAATCGGTCAATATAAAACATTAATTAAGAATTGTGATGTTGACCTAAATAATAATGCTAAAAAAATTAAGTCCATTTTAGGATGAATAACTTCATCAAAGTTACAATGTGAGAAACTTGCCTGCACTTCTGATAGGGTTGTATTTGAAGAAAAGGTTGGTAAAGATTCCATAGTTTGGAATTTCTTGATGTTATCCTATACAGAGCCTAACTATAACGAGACAGTATCCTGAAGTTGGTGCTTCCAAATTCCATTTATATATCTGCCATGAGAAAATGAACTGGAACTTCTGGGAATTAGTTTGACAAAGCAAGATATATGAAGCTTATAACATTATCAACAGTAAGTAATGCTAATAGAAATCAGGTTCGTAATGATGCTAATGTTTTAACAAAGGCCATCATAAATTAATGAAATTTAGTGTAATGACATGACAGAATGTAACCCATTCCTACAGGTATGCAAATGACCTTAAATACTAGATAGCAAGTCAAACTATAAAAAAGAAGGAATCCGTAGTTCCCTTCTTTAAACAAATATAAGCATGCTTAATGAAAAGAAATTTACTTAATAAAATTATCACTCTGGATGGCATAGTATGCAAATGATTGATTATAAGAAAGGTAAGGCCATTAAGTTTACTTTGAATAAATAATCAAATCAATAGCATTAATATGGTAATAAATTGATATCTTAAATATGACAGTGTATAATCTGCCATCAAACAAATAAAACAATTTAGTAACATTATTCAATGGATCAAACTTTGAGTTTGTTAGGAAAACTTACATTTAACTGTTTGCTATCGCATAATAGCAGGATGGATAATTAAAAAAAGATCGCTTCGCTAGATTGAATTATTAGCATATTAAATAAAATATAATCAAACATAAAATTAAAGTATGTTTTGCCACATTTAAAACAGCAAGATAAAAATAGTATGAAACACAGTAAATACATTTAAAAAGTAAATTCATAGATTGATGCATTATATTTTACAAAAGAAAAGAAAGTCATTACTTTCTGAGAATTATAATAATTGGCACTACATCACCAATTACTAAATAGATAGAGAATTATATTTTACTTTAATGAATTAAGATTATATAATTGTAGGTTATAGAGATATCATATTTTCAGCAAGATGGGATTACCTTCTATCACTGGATGACTTGATGGCCATATGGTTAATATGCATAAGAATTTGGAAAAACATGGCCAGCAACGCAGTGTTTAAAAAATAATGGCTGGGATCTTTGTAGGGTTAAATTAACATCCAATCAGAACAATCTTTAAGTGGTAATGACATAGCAGCTTGGAAACAATCTTGAAAAGATTGCAAAAGCAATTGTCTTCTCTGTACTCAGAAATCATATTTAAAATTTTGGCTGAAGTAGATTTGTGTAGCAACATCTCAAATAAAGAGAAAGAGATGGCTAGCATAGAAATTTGGCTCTATTTATACAACAACAAAACATTCTAGAAGCTTCTACAATCTTGTCACTGGCGAGGTCCAGATATGCATTAACTGTCCTGACTGCACTTATTCTTTGTTCACAATTTACATATTAAAGATGACATCATGATAAGTTCAGGAGAATATTGTTTTAATCTATTTGAAGTTTGGAAATAAATTCAAGAGATATGTTTTCCATTAACATTAGGATTTTTAAAATAAATCTAATTCACTAATGACATTTTAACATGAATAAGGTATGTTCTTTTTTTTGTAAAAATATGAGTATGTTAATTGATCTCCAGAACCTTCTCTGTTATTGTATCAGCTTAATAAAATACACACATTATAAAAAAATTAACTATAAAATATTTAATAAAATGTAATTATAATTTACAATATTTTTCTCTATCTGTGATACATGCACATATATAGGATCATTTAAGGTGATGGAAATTTAAATATTTCTGACTTAAAACTAATAAATATTATTTATTCAAACATAAATGTTTAACTTACAAAAGAAATGGAGGTAATCACATGTCTATGTGTACTTGCACTACCCTGTGATTAACAAGTACATAAATGAGTTGAATGCTCTGGTTGAAGGTTTCTAATATTACCAGACCATGAAGTAAAATATGTATAACATTTTCTTGCTTCAATATAGCATAATAGTATAAAATATAAACTTAAAATAGTTGAAGTAAAATCTAAGTAGTTCTTTTAAACATAAATCTTACAACACAAAATAACTGTACTTTGTTTTCCTTCCAATGAGAAGTATAAAACAATTTATATGTGACCATAATATATTTTATCAATGTTAACTTTATAGTTTAAATTCAATGTTTCTTGATTTTAATCACTTATACTCAAACATAGTTTGCCATGTTTTTCAGATATCTGGGTTAGATTATCAGATTTTGGTTTTTCTTCTTTTACCCACTAAGTATAATGAAGGTCTGGTATTGTTTGAATGTAGTGAGAATCCAGCATGAATGCAATAAACAAATTGATTTTAAATAAATGTTAATTCTTCTGTTTTGTGGACAGCTTGTTCCATTTTTTTGCAAATTTAAATTAATTAATTTGCATAACACTTTCATTTTGCCTGATTTTTTTAATCTCTTGATTAATTGCATTCTTTCAGATGAAAATTTTAAATAATTTAAAAAAACGATTTAATTTTTTTTTATTGATAGAGGAAATCACATTCGACCTTGAAATGAATAATACATTATTCATTTCATATATATATATATATTTTTTTTTTTTTTTTTTTTTTTATATATATATATATATATATATATATATATATATATTGTAATGGTCAGATTCATCTATTTTACTAATGCACTGCATAAATTAAACCCATATACTGAACTCAACACTAGGAAGGGCTGCTTCCCAGAAAACCTAAGTTCGAATCCAAAGTCTACACTCAACAATGCCACCTATGTTATAATACATCTGATGCTATTAATAACCTTTTTACCGGTGGTCAGGGAAAAACAAAGAGACTCTATACTACAATATAAGCCTGGGGTTTGCTAACTAAATGTCTATGGATGGCACAAAAGAGATGTATAAAAGATATAGAGTGAGACAGAGATATGGATCATTAATGTAAATAAAGAATCAAAATTTAGTAAAATTACAAAGATTTATTAAGCTATCAATTATATATGTGCACTGTCTGCATATTTAAGACAGTGATGCTTACTAACTAAAATTGTGTTTTAAAACAAATGTCAATCAAAATTTACATTTGTTAATTAATTCTCTATACCTCAGGCTAATACAATAACATTACGATAATGTGCCTAAGAGAGTTTGTGAAGATATGTGAGGTGCTTTAAATAAATATCAGAAAAAATTGAATAAAAAGATTTGGAGATAGTAAGGTTTCAATATAATACTTCTTGAATTCGAAAATAGAATAAAAAGGTTTGGAGACAGTAAGGGTTTAATATAACACTTCTTGAAATCGAGAATAAAACAGACTGATACTTGTTAAGCTATAAGGTGGGGGATGTGATTAAGGCATGCATATTCATGTAAATAATTAAATTATATTGGGAGGTCAGTGGTGCTAATGAATAATTTCTGTAAAAAATGGAGGGTGTGGTACATTGAAACCACAGAGCTTTGCAAAATAAATAACTAAAAAATAAATAAGTTAAAATGCTAAACAAGTGAAGGCGTATTGCCCTAAATTTGTAGGAAGTGGTGTAACATGGCGGTCCAAGGCTGGACTCATCCAAACATTTAGTGACTGTGGGACGATGGTGTAGAATTCACAAGTGTGACAATTCGAGTACACACTCTAACTGGTAACCACAAACGTCGTGTAGGAGAAATGGTCTTAGCAATTTAAAGCCCTTTGGAGGAACAAAGCAGTCTCAAACACCCGATACACCTACTAGTAACATTTGAATGAAGTATATAAAATATTTTAAAAATAGATTTATTTAATTTGAGAAACCACCTAATCAATTCCCCAATTATTTATTTTAAGAAAGTCTGCACATTCTCAACCTCAAAATTATAATCTTTGAAAATTAAGCAAAACAATAAAACATATTTAAAATGGGAGAATGCATAATTGTGGGGTTTTAAAAGAAAATATAAGTTAATTATGCAATCATGTATTTGTTAAATATTTACTCATTGACCTCACACATATTTTCACATTATGTTAAAAACAATAAATTTGTGGATTTTAACTACAAAATTATTAAATAGTTGAATAATAGTAAGATAGCCCTGGAATGAGCAATTTAATGAAATAATAAAATAGGGCAAAATTTATAATTTAAAATGTGTTAATGACAGTGTCTTGATTTAAATAAAAAAGGCAGTAATTTTGTCAGTCAGTGGCTATGCTGGCACACCATCATAATAAAAAAAAACAGATTAATAAATATAAAATTTTAACCAAAGTATAGAGATAGAATACACTAATTAAATTACAGAATTTAAAAAAACAAGAACAGAATTATAAAATAAAACAAATAGAAACAATTGGAATTGTCTATAGCTTAGTAAGAGGAATATAATATCACAAGAGCTCTTGGTTTAATTTGGGTTACCTCATCAGAAGTAGGCATTTGAAAGCAATTTCAGGTGGAGACTTTTCAAGTTTGACAGTAGCAGCACTTATAAGAATTTGGCAGCAATTTCGGTTCACAGTTCACAACTTTAGCAGTGGTGGCAGTTTTCAGGGCTTTTTAAGTGAAGGGATTAAATGTTATGGTGTGCATTGGCCATCCATTTGCAAAAAGAAAATAGCCTTCTTGCTGACTCTACTTGGTCATTTTAAGATTTCCATTAAAAGCTGGGATGTACACTTCTATGAGATTCTTAACCTCTCAGCAAATTCAACTTTTCACAGAACACTTTAGATGCAATGCATTTGAATAGATTTTAGTCTACTGGAAAATAAAATCTCGATTTCAATAATAAAACTTGCAGGCTACTTGCCTACTACCATTACTTGTTCTCTTAAAAGCAAACTGTCAGAAGACTAAGACTGCAATAATCAAACAAAGGAAAAACCCTCTATATACATATATCAGAGCTGTACAATAAAAAACTGCCCTGGAGCTTTTCAAACATACCAAAAATTTGCTATCTTATCAAAGCTGCAATCAAACCCATCCGAACATCCAAACGAATTCAACAAAATTTTAATTAATTTTCTATTGATAACTACCCTGTAGACATTCGAATTAAAACTTTCATTACATTCAAAAACACTTTTGCTAATTAAAATTTTTTTTAAGTGGACATCTGCTATATTTTTAGATAAGCCACTAGAACATATTAATTAAACTATTGTTTTCTTACCAACCCTCATTTCTATTTACATACAATTGCTGGCATGATTTTAAATCTAAAATAACAACTTACTTACTTTTTTTAATTTTCAATGTTTAAGTCTATTTATGAAATGAATATAATTTAAATTAAAAGAGATTTAAACGGAAATAATTTTATATATCAACATACTATTCCAACTTAGGTGTGAAATAACTATATCATAGTGTGTGCAAAATTACAGCCTATACAACCTACTTTTTAAACAAATATATTTTATGTGTACATACACATAATTTACACTAGTTATTTATACTGGAAATTAGAAATATTTATAACATGAATATGTTACTTGTGGTTTAAAATTGGGTGGGATTTTGGGTATATAAGTACAATGCAGACAAACTATGATACAATGGGGTTTATACTAAGGTATGAGGGTGAGAAAGAGATGAGAAAAGGTGAAATGAAGATCTGCAAAGAAAATATTACTAATTCAATATATATATTGTGTCCGTTTCTTTAGGTCAGAATTAATTCATTACAGCAATTTAATTAAAAAAATTTGAATTTAGGATATGTTCTTTTTGTACAACAATTATATTATATTGATAATCTTAGAAATTCAATTAAAGCAAGAGAAAAATATTTAATGCTGAAAATTGTGCTAAATAAAATTAAAACAGTTATTTAAAGCTAAATGTATTAATTGCACATGGTTGAAAAAGCTGGCCATAATGAATAATATAGCAATAAATGTTTTTAGTTCTAAAAGTTGAATTTTAATAGCTAAAATTTATAATTAAATAAATACTCTAATCTTTAAAGTATAAATTATATCTAATAATTATATTTAATATTATATGTTTTAAAAGTAGTCTTTGTGGTAGGAAAATTTATATTTAATTTTATGCTTTTAAAATTTTTATTCCAAATTTTATATTATTATATTATTTATTTAATATAATAATTGTTGCAATTAACATTTAATATTTTCCAGACAGAATTTTGATACATTCTGTCTCAGTTGTAAGTCATGTGACATTTATACAGTTATACATATGTGCTTACTAGTGTTTGTGTTAACAAAGTTTCAAAATTATTTTAAAAAATTACACTATAGAATTGAAGATATTTATTTATCTCTAACAAGAGCAAATATTAAATTAGTTGTTAAAAAATGTTTAAATAGTTTGATAAAACGAATGTAATTAGTAAAAGTTAAATATTTGTTTTAGAAAAATAGATACATTAAAAATAAAGGGTGGAATAAATTGATAAATATTGTTTTCTAAAAGTCATTTTAAAATGGTTAATTAATTTTAATAAAGTACAAAAATTGATTTAAATTGATATTTTGAGTAATATTTTAAATAAAAATGAGTCATGTTTTAATTTTTACATTTAATTGTGAGATACTGAAGTTATATGCAAATTAAGTTATGAGGTGAAAAGCATAATCCACCAATAAAATGATGTTTTTATTTGGGTATAAATACTGATGCACAGTTAGTGCCAGGGTGATTTTTTTAAATTTTGCGCTTCTTTTAAAATTTTTATTTTTGTCAATTTAGTGCTATAATAGCTCTCTTATCATTTATTTGCAACTGATAAGGATACCAATTTTAAGTATTTTGCAAAGAGAGTATTACAAATAAATTATAATACGTTTTATCTAAAGGATGCAGTGCTAAAAGTTAAATTCCCTTGCCAGAATTTTCAATGAAACTTAATTCAACTTCACATTAAATATGGAAACACCAATGAGTAATACTTACCTATTTAAAAAGATTTTTAAAGTAAAAATTATAATTAATAATATAGTATTAATAATTTTAACAAGGAGAACCATTTTATTAAGTAAGGATGTATATTGGACATTGTTTGGAGAGCTTAACAAGAAAGCTACTCAGAAATTAAAATTAATAATACATTGCCTAATAGTGAGATAGTCGAATCAGAAACTGATAAATAATATGACAAAACTCTTAATAAATTTAATGAGGAAAGTAACGTTTTGGAGGTAAAATGTTTTATCATTTTGAAGAAAACGTTATGGATAATTTTAAAAACTGTAATAAAATAATAGCTAAATGAAAAGTATTTAAAGCGTATGTAATAAATCTATAATTTTATAAGTCTATACGCATTGCAATGATTTGTTGAAAAAAAAACAATAATTAAAATTATGATGAAAATAACTATACTTGGATAAAGAAATGATAAATATCCTGTCAAATAAAACCCTATAAATAATGGGACTATTAACAATAAGTAATCATTAAATTCTGAAAAGATATATTAAAAAAAACATACGTGCAGGAAGAAATATCCAGATATCCGAATTCAAGTCACCATGTCTCAGGCAATACCAAGCCAGCATAAAATGCTAAGGAAGGAAATTCAGAGTGTTATTTTTTATACTATAGTTTATTATTATTTCAATAATCATTGTTCTGAATAATAGACACAATGAACTATTATTTTACAAACTTTTTCTGTACAGATCAATGACTATTTTTCCTAATAATTTTAGATTTTTTTTTTACATGTCGAATTTTTTTTTTATCATTTATTTTAAACTTCATTCATTGTGTAGGAAGGAGTCTATGGTGCATGTATTGATCTTCGGGAGAATAATTTTGTTTTCATCATCAAGCATTGGAACAAAAAAAACCTAGTAACAAAGGTTGAGGACTTTAATCGCTCTTCAAGAGTTTTTAAAAAAAACGTCAAGGAAAATAAAAACAATTTTATTTTATTTGTGTAAAGTACAATTCAACATAGAAGTATACATAAATATGTCTTGATTTTTTTTATTAACCTTAGTTCTAATTATCGCATTATTTAATAAGTAGAATAGGTTTATAAATATTAATTTATTCACTAATAATATTATAATTTTATAATAAATATTTTTGATAATTTTAAGTAAGTTAATATTTTAAGTGTGATAGTATGAAGGTATATTATGCTATACAACGTTTATTTTCATTTGTGGATGAGAAGACATCATAAAAGATTGACAGGGTGATAACACTTAGGTAATAGTTGTGGATATTGATAATTCATGATGTATTTTTTTTGCAGATTATTAATGAATTATATAATGTTGAAGTATAAATGTTGGGTCATGTGCGAATGCATTTATACACACATTAAACTTATAAAATTAGAATTTATTTATTCTAAGGATATGCATACTTTGATTTCATATTACTAGTAGAATATAACATGATGATGAATAGTTATATGATTCTTGTCTAAAGGACTTTAATGTTTCTTAGATATTTTAAAGTATGGATAATAATCATTTTGTATTTTGTTCAAGAATATTGATAGGAAATTAAAGTAACCTTTTTCGTGTTGATTAGTTGAGATCATTATAATTATGACTGAATTTTATTTGTTATTTTGACTATGTTAGTTAGTATCATTGTCAATGTAGATTTGATTAATCTATAGGAAAATTTTATAAGATAGTGACTTGGTAGTAATTTTAAAAACATGAAACCAATGAGATGTTGTTAATGTAGAATTTATTATGGGAACAGGAATAAAATTTTATTATCTTATTAAGTATGCAGGTACAGTTTCTGTGGGCAGTGTTTATTTTATGTTGAATATTGATGGTTTAGAAAGCTGAAGTAATAGCTTTGACATTGTTGTTGATAGTGGAGGTCATTAGACAAACAGGTCATGCCTCTATTTTATTGATACACTGTGCCATGATGTCTATCTAATATGTACTATTGAGTGAGACTCTACTTTCTTCCCTGTGCCTACACATCTTATCGTTAGCACAATTTTCCAAAGCATTACATTGCACAGTATCGTATTTTAAAAGGAAATGATAAATAATTTAGAGTTTAAGGACTATTATTTAATGAATAAGATAGGTTTGTTTACTTATGAGAATGAATAGAGTCAATGCAAAATGGAATGAAAAAAAATGAAACGGAATTAAATGATAAAGAATCATAGAATATGTTCTATATTTATTTTGAAAATAAAATAAATTTTATGAATGAATGCAAATGAAGTGAAGTTGCTCTAGAATTTTAAATAACTTCAAATATTTTTAAATCTTATAAGTATTGCATATTTTTCAAAATGGATAATGTAGTAAAATGAAGCAGTACAAGATAAGCTTGGGTATATTTTGTAGTTATTTTAGTAATTAAGAAGTACATCAAAAACTGCAACCATTCCATATTAAAAAAATACTGAGTAAGCGATATTGGGTATAATAATATGATTAGCAATGATGTCCACATATTTTATTAATAGACCAACATTGAATAATTTGTGTTTAATAATAATAACATTGCAAAATGAGAAAATTATTTAGTGATAAAATATATATTTGAGATGTTATTATTTTATTATGCTTCATAACCAATGTATGCTTTAAGGAAGCATATTATAATGATATTTAGTAAGAGATAATATTTAGAATTAATGTAAAGTAATTGTATCTTTATTATAAAATTTGATAAAGATGGAAATAGAAAACTATTTTTTTTAAATTCTGAGTGAAGACTTTAAATTTATATTTTTATTTTATTAGTTTACGATGAATCATAGATTTATAATGGCGCAAGTCTTATTGTACGGATTGTAAATATTGTAAATAGATTATTGTTTATTTTATTTGTTGTAATAAAATGTTGTTAAACTTGCTGTTTTCAAAATTTGTGTTAAGTTGAATTATTTCCCACTCTGCAACACTTTAAAACCAGAGACGATTTGAACCAAAATATAACATTTTGCACAGAAGTAAATAAAAGTATTATTTAAGAATTATAATATTTTCTTAAGATTATTTATTTAAGAAATTACATTTTACATTATCTTAATGGTCATAAGTTAATTTTTATAATTATATAAAGAATTATAATGCTATTCATTGCCACACATATAATTTTCATATTATAAAATACTACCACATATTTATTGCAAGATCATAGGAAAGATAAAAGATTATGTTATATTATTTCTTTATTATTATTATGGTGAATAAGAATTATAGTGGTGAAAAAGATATGTAAGATTAAATCATACAGCAAAGATTATTAATATTGTTTATTATATTTGTTATTAGTTAGATGTGGTTGAGTATGATATTAAATCACTTACCATGCTTTACTACAGTAATTTTTGATTAATTTAGGGTAGTTTAAGAACCTGAGATTTATTTAGTTTAAATTATTTGAAATAAAAAAATTAAGATTTATTTATTAGTGTAATCTTAATGATTAGTTATTACTAAAGTCGTAAGAATACTATAGATTTATTATTTGCTAATAATAGGGGGATAGTGTTCTTATGCCATTGAGGTAGTATCCTGTAGGATACTGGCTCAGTGTATTCTTTATTACCACTTGTATGTCACTTCCAAGTCTCATGATTTAATAAATAATTATTTATTTATTTTATCAACTGATCCAATATTATTGTTTTATTAATTTGAGCTAATAGAGTAATTAATATTAATGTAGAGTAATTTTAATTGTCAATTATATGCATTTAGCTGAATATAATCCTTAACTGAGCTAGACCCATTTTATTTTAATATTATATTTCCCAGAAGTGAGAGTACTATATATATATATAAAATTAAGAGCATGCTAATTAGCTCTAATCAAGCTTTTTTTTATTTTTTTAATTTATGATAAATGCTACTACAAGAGAAGGTATTCAAATCATTTTTATCTTGTATTGTCCCCATCCCCAGACCGTTTTGGAGCTATGGGTCTCTTCAGTGAGGATTTGGGACATTAGATTCAAAAAACCAACTCAAGCAAAGCATTTATCTAAAATTTAATTGTTAGAAGAAGATCTGAAACTTTTAGACATCTACATGAGGACGAAACCGGTCTGGGGTTGGGGACAATCCAAGATAAAAATGATTTGAATGCCTTCTCTTGTAGTAGCATTTATCATAAATTAAAAAAATAAAAATAAAGCTTGTTTAGAACTAATTAGCATGCTCTTAATTTTACATATCTGTAAGTGCAAGCTATATATAAGTCATGTGACATCTGACTTATTATTGTTACTATTATTATTTTGCTGTTGGGGCTATGGCTAAATCAAATAGCTAAGCCTACTAATATATGGAGTATCTGAATGAAGTTCAGGCCCATATGATTTTTTCAGTTGGAGAGCTGACTTTAAAGACATGTAGATGTCTAAAAGTTTCAGATCTTCTTCTAACAATTAACTTTTAGATAAATGCTTTGCTTGAGTTGGTTTTTGAATCTACTGTCCCAACTCCTCACTGAAGAGACCCATACATTGAAACTGGTCTTGGGGATGTGGACAATCCAAGATAAAACTGATTTGAATGCCTTCTCTTGTAGTAGCATTTATCATAAATTAAAAAAATAAAAAAAAAGCTTGTTTAGAGCTAATTAGCATGCTCTTAATTTTACATATTTGTAAGTGCAAGCTATATATAAGTCATGTGACATCTGACTTATTATTAAGATAGATAGATAGATAGATAGATAGATAGATAGATAGATAGATAGATAGATAGATAGATAGATAGATAGATAGATAGATAGATAGATAGATAGATAGATAGATAGATAGATAGATAGATAGATAGATAGATAGATATAGATAGATAGATTGTATTGGTAAATTTGGTCAATTTAAGTGAAGCAGCAAAATGTAAAAGTAAAATAATATGAGTAATTGTTACTCAACTAGAACTTTATATTCATACAAATATTCATTTGATTTAGGTAGTGTACACTTCAAATGAAATACATATGAGAGGATGTTCTCAGAACTATGGATTTGGTTGGGTGTTATTCTACAAGTTGTTTATGTGACATTGCATATATTTTATTTGCAAATGTTATGCATGAAATAGAAATTAAAAAATTGATAAATAAAAAAATAATTTATTAATGACAAAATGAAATATTAAACCAATCAAGAAAATAAATCACTAGAATCTTCCTTGGAAATTTGCTTTCATGAATGCTTTTTAAGTCAGAAATTATAATCAAAGTTCAAATGTATTATTACTTTATAAGTTTACATAATAAATTCTCATATAAAAGTGATGACCATTTATTTCTAGATAGTTTTTCTGGACATAGTTCATTTAATTTAATATTAGAAATTAATATACAGATTGTGTTATAAAAATTCAAATTCAAATATGTTTTTATAGTTTGTTCATGAATAAAACAATATCATTTTGGAAAAGTCCCAAAAATAATTTTCATGCTTTAGTATTTTAAAATTTCATAAATTTTCTTATCCTTTATTTGTTGTGAATATTCATAATTAACAAACAATATCAAAGCATTAAAAGTTATGGCTTTAAAATATCTTACCACTGTCTTGAAAGACTACTCTTTCTTTTAAATATTTTTCCTCCTTTAAATTTCATTATGTAAACATTAAATGGAATTATATAAAGGATTAATATCATAATTTCTTCTCTTGCAATTCACTTACAGATTACTATTTACTAATAGTAGTTTTTCTAAACTTAGTTGATAATGACTATAGATTAAACCACTGAACTATGGTAAAAACTGATGAGCTATTTACTTTAAATTAGCAATTCATCTTCTATACAAATCTTAGTACAAAAAGTATTTCCATCACTTTCAGTAAAATTAAAGTATAATTAGAAGTTTACACTTTTTGTGTACTTTCTTTGTTTTACATGATAGACCATTTTATTGCTGCTTTTTTCTACTTCAAAAGAGAATATGAAGAATGAGAAAAAAAATCCATCTCATTTTAATATTTTTGCAGCTTCATTTACACATCAATGCTTTCATTACTTCTATAACTGTTTGACATTGTCTCCATAATGAATTTAGAATGTCTAATTTTTAATGAAGGGAAAATTAACTAAATAAATGTTTCATGTTTCTTTCCAAAAATATAATAATGTAATGTAGCTATATATATATATATATATATATATATATATATATAGCTACATTATATATATATATATATATATATATATACACATGTATAAGGATAGAATCTTATTCCCATATATATTATTAAATAATAGAATTTTTTATTTATTTATTTCTAGATATCTTTGTGTGTGCGCATATTATAAATATTAATAACTAACATTTATTAGTAAGCAGTAGATAGAAAATGAATATTATAAGAGATAATATTAGATGCAGTAGTCTAGTATATTAAATAAAGCAGGTTATTATATAGCTTATTTTTCTTAAAAATAAAACAGCCAGACTAAATGGTTTAAGAGGTCATATCTATAGATTAACAGATGGTCACACTTGTTTTCTAGTATCAGTATGAATGTGAAAATAAAAACAAAGTTATTCTGTTTAATTACACATACATTTTTATTTTCATTTTGTTGTATAAATTTGAACTTGTAAAAAGAAGGGTGTTTGATAAATGGATAGAGATATTATTGACCATTAATTGTCATCAATATTGAATTGTTTTATTTCTAAAATGACAATTTCTATGGTAGGAAACTATTTTTAATCTAAAAATGCTAGAGGATTGCAAAAATGTGAGGTCTATAAAAATCTGTGTGAGATAGAGAAGAGAGATAGTCAATAGTCAGTTGTTTTTCAGCCTCTTTTGATCTCTCAGGAGCAGAGTTGATTTTTTCCTTCAAAAAAAAATGAAAGCAAAAATGTTAAAATCTTGCTTTAAATAATTTAGAAGATGTGTAAATATATAAACACTATAGCAGTCAAGATATTCTGGAGGTATTGATAAAGATTGAGTCTCTGAAAAAGAAGCTGAAAAAATACAAGGTACTTATAAGGAAAGTGCACAAATTACTACTTTTAAAAATGGTGTTAATATATATTGTCAACTTTAAAAAAAAGATGCAGTGTTAACCACACTATTTTGTCCCCAAAGATTTCTAACATCATGAGTACAATGGTTTATCTGTAAACTCATATATATATATATATATATCTTCATTACTTAAAGAATGGCCATGTTTGAAGTCAACCACACATGCTGTCTCAGAGAGTCCTTTTTCACCCAATGGTTTATTACAGAACTGTCATCTTTAAAGAGAAGGAGAAGTAAGGAAAGAAAGAAGATGTATAAAATCCACACATCAAGCCTCAACTAGTCAACCAATTAGTTTTTTAAGTTTTCTTTTATGTTCATCAAAAGTGTCAGCAATAACTTGGAAATAGTAAAAAGAAGCTAAACCATCATCACTAATAAATGTTAAACTTTGGCTCACAATTGACATATAATAATATTTTGAGTAAATAATTATAGATTTATAACAAAAAGCCAAAATTTTATGTTCTGCTGATGGGTTTTTGACCATCATCATTAACGGTGAATATTACTGGTTAAATCAGTTTGAGCATAATAATGTTTTAGGTAAAATAACTATAAATTTATAAGAATCTAAATTTTATGCTATGAGAATAGTTGTGATCATCATCATCACTGAAAAATGTTAGTAAGAAAGTCAAATTATAAATATAAGTGTTTAAGTAAATATCTATAGATTTATAAGAAGCTAAATCTTATGTTGTGAGATTAATTATGACCATTATCATCGCTGATAAATATTAGTAATTAATTCCCATTGTAACTATAATAATGTTTTAAGTAAATAAGGGTTTATGAAAAGCTAGATATCATGTGGAAAGATTTGTTATGATCATTCCTCATCACTGATAAATATTGATGATTAAGTTACCTTTTTAAACATAGTAGTGTTTTAAGTAAATAACTATAAACTTATAAAAAGCTAGATTTTAGGTATGAGATTTGTTATGACAATCATCATTGCTGGTGAATATTAGTGAATAAATAACATTTTAAATATGATAATGTTTTAAGTAAGTGCTTATAGGTTTATAAAAGCTAAATTAGTTGTGAATTAATTGCAAAAGCTATGGATGGAATCACCATCATCACCACCATTATATCATTATTGACCAATACATGAAATAAATAGGTTTAATGGCTATATATAAATACTGGTCTTCATTATGTTTGTTTGTGAGCTATTATTAAGAGCATTTATGCATCTGTAAATCAATGTATTTAAACTGAGCTGGTAACACCTATAAATGTGTTTAACACCTATAAAAGTAGAAATGAGAATTTATGGTATTAAGATCTTATAGTTTTATTGACACAGCTAAAATATAATAATGTAGTTTTTTATTCATTCAAGTGCATGTGTTGTAAAGAATGTACCAAGTGGTTTTGAACCAGGTACACCATGAACAGACATGATAGAACTTTATTTAGGTTTAGACAACCTAGTGGTGCCCAGGAAAACACATGTACATAAATAAACTGCATAAAAAAGTTTGATTTCCTTTTCGAACTTGATACTATTTAATATTAATTTTTTTAAATATTTTTGAATAGTTACAAATAGCGTCAGTATGTGCGACTATGAAATGTTTTGTATATGTGGAAAGAGGAAAGTGAAGGATTCTTTGTTGAAAGAATCTATTATTGGAGATAAGTGTAATGCATTCTATTGATTTCACTATAATTTTATTCAGCTGCTATAGATAATATTTATTTATCTAGTGAAATAGGCTAATATATTTTATTAGTTCCAATAACTTACCAATATCACGAATATTTTAAATGTTAAGAGAATGATGCCAGTGATTATTTACATTTTATTTTGTATGTTTAAAAATGAGATAATCTATTTATCTTATGATTATAGTGACTAGATCAATATTGATGATAGTTGCAGACGGGCTGTCATTATATTTATTTTTGGTTGCAAAAGAAGAATACTTCGAGACTTAAGAGAGTTGTAATAACTATTTTATATTTAATAACTGTCATACAATATTTATTTATTACAATATATATATATATATTAAACATTAATTCACCCCATATGGTTAAGATACCCAGTACCACCCTCTGTGAACTAATATATAAATATATTAGTTTACAGAGGGCGGTAATGGATTTCTTAACCATGTGTTGTGATTTAATGTTTAATATATATATATTTATTTCAGTATAGTGTTATAAACTCTAATTATGTAGATATGAAAGACAAATAAACACAAGTTAAAACATGCTAACGCTTGTATTTATGACTATACATGGTGGTCTACCAAAAACACCATCAAGCATAGTTTTTTGTTTACATAAATGTCAGAGCAAGCATTCTCTATCTCTAACTTCAATTTCCACCTTCAGATCATGATTTCAAGCTATTTGCTATTGTCAGTGAAGGACAGGAATAAGAAAATCGATCTAAACACAAACTCTGAGCATTTATGAAACAGTTTCTATTCAGCTTGCAAGCGGGTATCAGACACATAATGTCTTCCAACTCAGCATAGCAAACCAGATAGCTACATGGGTCTGATCTCAGTTCAGCATCACCACATAGTAGAAGCCTCTGCAATATATATCATTGCAAGAAAGACCTCAAAGGTACATTTATGAAAAACAAAAAAACACAAGTTAAACCTTGCTAATGCTTGTATTTATGACAATAGATGGCATTCTACCAAAAACACCTTCAAGTGTAGTTTTTTGTTTACATAAACATCAGAGCAAGCATTCACTATCTCTAACTTTAATTTTCACCTTCAGATCATGATTTCAAGCTATTTGCTATCATCAGTGAAGGACAGGAATAAGAAAATAGATCTAAACACAAACTCTGAGCGTTTATGAAACAGTTTCTATTCACCTTGCAAGTGTGAATCTTTTAGACATGTAATGAATTCAAACTCAGCTTAGAAAGCCAGATAGCTACATGGGTCTGATCTCAGTTCAGCATCACCACATAGTAGAAGCCTCTGCAATATATATCATTGCAAGAAAGACCTCAAAGGTACATTTATGAAAAACAAAAACACACAAGTTAAAACTTGTTAATGCTTGTATTTATGACTATAGATGGCGTTCTACCAAAAACACCATCAAGCATAGTTTTTTGTTTACATAAATGTCAGAGCAAGCATTCACTATCTCTAACTTTAATTGCCAACTTCAGATCATGATTTCAATCTATTTGGTAGAACGCCATCTATAGTCATAAATACAAGCATTAGCAAGTTTTAACTTGTGTTTTTTTGTTTTTCATAAATGTACCTTTGAGGTCTTTCTTGCAATGATATATATATATATATATATATTGCAGAGGCTTCTTCTATGTGGTGAGGCTGAACTGAGATCAGACCCATGTAGCTATCTGGCTTGCTATGCTGAGTTTGACAACATTACATGTCTAAAAGATTCACACTTGCAAGCGAATAGAAACTGTTTCATAAACACTCAGTGTTTGTGTTTAGATCTATTTTCTTATCCCTGTCCTTCACTGACGATATCAAATAGCTTGAAATCATGATCTGAAGGTGGAAATTAAAGTTAGAGATGGTGAATACTTGCTCTGACATTTATGTAAACAAAAAACTATGCTTGATGGTGTTTTTGGTAGAACACCATCTATAGTCATAAATACAAGTGTTAGCAAGTTTTAACGTGTTTTTTTGTTTTTTATAAATGTACCTTTGAGGTCTTTCTTGCAATGATATATATTGCAGAGGCTTCTACTATGTGGTGATGCTGAATTGAGGTCAGACCCATGTAGCTATCTGGCTTGCTATGCTGAGTTTGAAGACATTACGTGTCTAAAAGATTCACGCTTACAAGCTGAATAAAAACTGTTTCATAAACACTCAGAGTTTGTGTTTAGATCTATTTTCTTATTCCTGTCCTTCACTGATGATAGCAAAAAGCTTGAAATCATGATCTGAAAGTGGAAATTAAAGTTAGAGTTAGGGAATGCTTGCTCTGACGTTTATGTAAACAAAAAACTACATTTGACAGTGTTTTTGGTAGAATGCCATTTATAGTCATATATATATATATATATATATATATATATAGATCTGCAGTATAGTATAAATATCTATATATATTGCAAGATCTGCAGTAAGTAAAATGGTTAACTGTGTTAAAATAGAATCAGAGTGACAGAAGTTAAAATGCACTTCCTATTGTGCCAGCCTGTATTGAAAACATTTCTGTGTAGTTGAGCTTTCATATGACTCCTATTCCACATTTCCTGAAATAAAAATAAACAAATGTAAACATATATTTTTTCAGTAATTTGAAATTTTACCATTATACTTGCAAAATATAATATAAACTTTACTATATTAACAATTATTGGTTTATTACTAAATAATATCAGGAATACAACTGGGTCTCATTTTATGCGGTAGATAGGTTCCTCAGAAAATGCACACAAAAGAAATCGCACAAAAATAGACGTAAGTTATCTTAAAAATGGAAAATACGGACTGTAATTTTCCTAAATTCGCATAAAAGCAAGGCACCAACATAATATTACTTTAAAATTCGCATAAAAAAAAATATTGTAACAGTCAGAAAACTGTGACTCGTAAACATAGTGCAGAATTCGACCACCATGCAGAACAGCAGCACCATTGAGTAGCAAAGCCACCCAAGGTACTGAGTTCGAACATAGTTTATCGGTTCCACAATACAATCCACGAAACAACATTTCCTTAGGCACGGTGGTCAGGGATATGCAAGAGATTCATGATTTTATTCTCAAGTTAGCCAATAATCAAACTAATATTAATTAAACATTCATATTTACATAATCGAGGAAATATTATATAGAATGGGTATCGAATAAATGAAACGTAACTGCAGACATATAGTTTAAAATTATTTATTAATACATTTTAATAAAACATCATTAATAATATTTTATGGACTAACAGTTTCAGTAGCGAGATTTGCAACATGATTATATTTTAAAGAATACATTTATTTATTTACACATTATTTTATATTGGGGACTCAGTAGTGGTATTTCCAATACTGTAATGTTTACAAAAGGAATTCACTTATTTGAAGGCTTAATTTAGCTACCTAAAATTCTCGAGTAAGTATTTCTAATACATGCCTTGGGGAATTTATACCCCTACAATGCAAGAATCTAAAGTAAGATTTAAGAGTAGCGGCGGACATATATTTATTTAATTAAACTATTTATTTTATGACTAAGAACAAACATTTATTTGACAGTGAATTATGAAGATAATGCAGAGGCGGAGTGATATATAGAATAATAAAATTAAGCAAAGGAACATGTGGTACACTTTAGAAAGGCGATATGGAATGGCAGTATATCGAAACTGCAATGCTGCGAATGGGTTTATAAGAATATCAGACTGGTCTCTGCCTCTGCCCGACGAAGTAAGATGTCACATAAGCATAACCAGGGACAAGCGGTACATGGCACAATTTGCCGGCTAACTGCATGACATTGTCAAATCCTACGGGAGCATCCATTATGCCAGCTTGTGTAGGACGACTGGGGTCAATTTCAACCCTGAAGAATCCGGAAATTTCATGGCGGAATGGGTCATCGCCTCTCTAAAATGTAACACATGTATACTGTATAATCGATTATGATGAGATTTAAATAGATTTCTACTTCAGCTCTACATTATCGACATTTACTAAAAAACGTTGGTGACTCTCAAAGAAATGTAATTTTCTGGAATTATTCATGATGATTTAATATATACAAAACATATCTAAACTGAAAATGATTACAACTAATATGCCAGGATTTGCGAAGTTTTAGACCCCTGCATTACAATAAATGAAGCATTGAATGCATGTCAATTTATATGAAAGTTAAGTTATTAAAGAAAGTAAATATTAATGAAAATTTGACACGCATTCATTGTTTTAAGCGATCATAGATTTAAACTTTGAAAATTGAAATAATTATGAGCATGCAATAATTAAATAATAACTATAGATAGAAATGTAGATTATAGAAATACGCACCCAAGAAAGATAGAGTGAGGTAAGCTAGATTATTAGATACATTTACACATTACATTAATTATTCAATTTAGTTATACAAATGGTAGTTTTTACATTTTATAATTTAGATAAGTAGTATGAAGAAGAGCTATAGCATATTATTAGAGTACTCTAGAGTTTGAACACAGACAGGTACCTGTTTTATAAGAAGTTTTCTGATTCCATTAGTTTAGCAGCAAAAAGTTCACAAGTGGCAAGTCTTTCTTCTATTTAGATATATCATTTCATTTCACAGCAGCAGCAGCTTTTTCATTTATTTCAGGCAGCAGATCTTCATGGTGAATTTATGACGGGCAATGGAAAGTTAAGCATCCGATAGGCCATCTCCCGATGGAGAATAATCTACGTGCCTTACTCGGTCATACCTTGGCAGGAACAAATTATTTTATATTTTTGGAGACTCTCAGTGAACGAGAGCAAAGCTAAAGTTTAAGTGAATGTTTCCAGCAAGTCTAAGATGGCCGCTTTTCTTATCTTGATCTCCACATTTTTGTTAAGATATTTTTAGGTTCTATTTAATCTGCCCTGAGGATAATCAATGCATTTTGTTGGTTTTAATTAAAGACAGCTGCCGTTCTATTGTTTACATTTTACATTTACTAATTATATTTTGGGGAATTTTTCTTTAATTAATCTATTATCTATCACTGACCGATGCTTTTAAATTTCAAAAACAAAAAGAGAACATAAGATTATTTTAACTTTTAATTAAATATTACATCAAATATTTTTTTAGAATTATTATTAAATGAAATTTAAACAAAGCAATAAATACGAACTTTATAATCCAAAATAAATGATTAAATTTATACAAAATTATATAACTAAAAGAAATCTAAATTATATTATTTTATCCCTTTTTATTGCGTTTAATTTGAGATCAAAATGTGTGCATGTTTATGCTGAATTCTACATATATTTATACATTTCTAAGATTTCTACACACAAAATTCGATACCAAAAAGTTTAAATTTGGGCGGGATAGATCGGTCAGTGAGAGACGACAGAAAAAGGTGAAACTTAAGATTAGAATACGAATCTTAATGTTTCATTTCACCATACGTTTCGTGAACAATTAAGGAAGGACAAAGGAGGCAAGAAAGAGAAAAAAATTTTACATTACATAATTTAAATACGGAAAAAAAATTATTAATTTAATTTTTTTTTTTTTACTGATATATTGAAATATAGAAAGCAGAGATTACATGAAGCAACGAACAATTAATATACCCGGATCTAGAATTTATAGTTTACTTAAGATGGCCTAATTTGGCTGTGTCTGGTTAAAATCATAGTAATAATTAGTTAAACTGAATGTATATATATATATATAAAAATTCTTAGAATAGGATTAGTTAGTATAATATAAAAAAAAATTTTAAGAGTAATAGGAATTAAAATAATAATATATATATAATAAAATTTCTATCTAAAACCCTATCTGACTAAAGTACAATCCATTCAACCAAGTTCATTAATCAAGTTCATTTTACTATTTTCCTATACGTTTAATCCGTCCTCATAGTCTAATATTCTTACAATCCTGTGTCCGGTGGATAATACCTACATGGTTTGAGATTACGGGCATTGTATGTCCCTTTTATGGTATCTCCATCTTTTAATAAGTATGCATTTGGGCCACATGTGCGATCAATTATAAAGGGTCCCCAGTACAAAGGAAAGACCTTTTTATATATTCTTTTATCTCGGTTACTTTGTTGAGAGTTCCGTACCCAAACATAGTTCCCGATCTGGAAATGTTGGCTTCTCCGATCTGCTCGTAATTTC
This sequence comes from Epiperipatus broadwayi, assembly GCA_028023455.1. Taxonomy (NCBI): domain Eukaryota; kingdom Metazoa; phylum Onychophora; class Udeonychophora; order Euonychophora; family Peripatidae; genus Epiperipatus; species Epiperipatus broadwayi. The sequence goes on from JAQFVV010013713.1 coordinate 38,850, forward strand.
CGTTCTGCCCTTTCTGTAAGGTGGCGGTGTGCTTTGCATCTGTCAGTTTCAATATTGATTTCATGTTCATCCATGGGTAATGGTGTTTTGATCAGTACTGAGTCTGCTTTACCAAAATGCAAACATGTTGGTGTCATGCCAGTGTCCACCTTCATCTCTTCTTTAATGCTGACTTCCTTCTCTGGTTCTTGTGGGCCCTCATCGGCTGGAATGAGGTTTCTTTGCTCATCACACTTTTTCATATTTACTACCCTATCTGCTTGCCCTTCTACTATCATCAGTTTGTCAAGTATTTCTAATTCCCTTTCCTTTTCCATATCTTTAATTTCTTCTTCCTTTTTAATAACTGGGGATATTCCATAATGTTCATTGATCATTTCAAGATATATCAACATCTCCCTATCAATTTTCTGATGCTCCCTAACTCGTATCTCCTTCTCTTCCTGACTTGTTTTTGGTTCTTCATATCTTCTTCTCGCTTCCTCGTGTATTTTCCTCCATTCTTCTTTACTCTCTCTAAATATTTCAAGTAACCTTAGACTGAAGTTCAATGATGCTATTCTATCATTTTCTGCTTCCATTTTTCTTAATATTATTTATTTATTTTATACCACTAGCATTTGACTACTCCCCACTGGTATATTGGCCCTATAACACTCTTTCGCTGCCCTTACCTACTCTACATTGCCCTATCTCTATATTGCTGCGTTTAACATATTTAACATATATATTATAGCGAACTACTGGTAACGCATCTAATAAGCTACTGCTGTCTATGATATATATATTTGTGCTTTAACAAAATATTTACCATTAACATATATAACAAGCTGCTGCTGTCTATGCTATATATATAACGGTGTTTTAATAAATTATTCAATGCTACCTGCATTCTCATTTAACGACTGACTCCTTTTTTTTCTTGACATATATATATAAAGCAAAATATTTCATTAGATCCGAGTTTTTTCGTTCCTTCTTAAATTACACACACATCCCTGCTTTCCTTAAATTTGTTATTACGCCTGCTGTCCTTTCATTCACTCGACCCAGATTATTTCACTCGATTTATTTTTTTCATTATTTTTATCAAAACAAAATCGTATATATATAGAATAATTAGCCAACTCAAGTAATGAACACTAAAAGAAATTTATATGCATTATATTTTGCTCAGGGTAAATATGGGTTTTTTGTATCGAAAGCTCCATGTTGGAAAGCGCCAAACGCTAAAAAAAAAATTTAACTATGTAACAGTCAGAAAACGTGTGACTCGTAAACATAATGCAGAATTCGACCACCATGCAGAACAGCAGCACCATCAAGTAGTGAAGCCACCTGTGGTACTGAGTGCGAACATAGTTTATCGGTTCAACAATACAATCCACAAAACAACGCATCTAATGCGACATTAGTAAATATTTCCTTAGGCACGGTGGTCAGGGATATGCAAGAGATTCATGATTTTATTCTCGAGTTAGCCAATAATCAAACTAATATTAATTAAACATTCATATTTACATAATTGAGGAAATATTATATATAATGGGTATCGAATAAATGAAACGTAACTGCAGACATATAGTTTAAAATTATTTATTAATACATTTTAATAAAACATCATTAATAATATTTTATGGACTAACAGTTTCAGTAGCGGGATTTGCAACATGATTATATTTTAAAGAATACATTTATATATTTACACATTATTTTATATTGGGGACTCAGTAGCGGTATATCCAATACTGAAATGTTTACAAAGGGAATTCACTTATTTGAAGGCTTAATCTAGCTACATAAAATTCTCGAGTAAGTATTTCTAATGCATGCCTTGGGGAATTTACACCCCTGCAATGCAAGAGTCTAAAGTAAGATTTAAGAGTAGCGGCGGACATATATTATTTAATTAAACTATTTATTTTATGACTAAGGGCAAACATTTATTTGAGAGTGAATTATGAAGATAATGCAGAGGCGGAGTGATATATAGAATAATAAAATTAAGCAAAGGAACACGTGGTATGCTTTAGAAAGGCGATATGGAATGGCAGTATATCAAAACTGCAATGCCGCAAATGGGTTTATAAGAATATCACACTGGTCTCTGCCTTGGCCCGACAATGTAAGGTGTCACTTAAGCATAACCAGGGACAAGCGGTACATGGTGCAATTTGCTGGCTGGCTGCATGACATTGTCAAATCCTACGGGAGCACCCATTATGCCCGCTTGTGTAGGACGACTGGGGTTAATTTCAACCCTGAAGAATCCGGAAATTTCATGGCAGAGTGGGTCATCGCATCTCTAAAACATAACACATGTATACTGTATAATCGATTATGATGAGATTTAAATAGATTTCTAATTCGGCTCTACATTATCAACATTTACTAAAGAATGTTGGTGACTCTCAAAGAAATGTAATTTTCTGGAATTATTCATGATGATTTAATATATACAAAACATATCTAAACTGGGAATGATTACAACTAATATGCCAGCCATTTGCAAAGTTGTAGACCCCTGCATTACAATAAATGAAGCATTGAATGCGTGTCGATTTATATGAAAGATAAGTTATTAAAGAAAGTAAATATTAATGAAAATTTGACACACATTCATTGTTTTAAGCGATCATAGATTTAAACTTTGAAAATTGAAATAATTATGAGCATGCAATAATTAAATAATAACTATAGATAGAAATGTAGGTTATAGAAATACGCACCCAAGAAAGATAGAGGTAAGCTAGATTATTAGATACATTTACACATTACATTAATTATTCAATTTAGTTATACAAATGGTAGTTTTTACATTTTATAATTTAGATAAGTAGTATGAAGAAGAGCTATAGCATATTATTAGAGTACTCTAGAGTTTGAACACAGACAGGTACCTGTTTTATAAGAAGTTTTCTGATTCCATTAGTTTAGCAGCAAAAAGTTCACGAGTGGCAAGTCTTTCTTGTATTTAGATATTTCATTTAATTTCACAGCAGCAGCAGCTTTTTCATTTATTTCAGGCAGCAGATCTTCATGGTGAATTTATGATGAGCAATGGAAAATTCAGCATCCGATAGGCCATCTCCTGATGGAGAATAATCTAGGTGCCTTACTCGGTCATACCTTGGCAGGAACAAATTATTTTATATTTTTGGAGACTCTCAGTGATCGAGAGCAAAGCTAAAGTTTAAGTGCATGTCTCCAGCAAGTCTCAGATGGCCTCTTTTCTTATCTTGATCTCCACATTTTTGTTAAGATATTTTTAGGTTCAATTTAATCTGCCCTGAGGATAATCAATGCATTTTGTTGGTTTTAATTAAAGACAGCTGCCGTTCTATTGTTTACATTTTACATTTACTAATTATATTTTGGGGAATTTTTCTTTAATTAATCTATTATCTATCACTGACCGATGCTTTTAAATTTCAAAAACAAAAAGGGAACATAAGATTATTTTAACTTTTAATTAAATATTACATCAAATATTTTTTTAGAATTATTATTAAATGAAATTTAAACAAAGCAATAAATACAAACTTTATAATCCAAAATAAATGATTAAAATTATACAAAATTATATAACTAAAAGAAATCTAAATTATATTATTTTATCCCTATTTATTGTGTTTAATTTTAGATCGAAATGTGTGCATGTTTATGCTGAATTCTACATATATTTATACATTTCTAAGATTTCTACACACACAATTCGATACCAAAAAGTTTAAATTTGGGTGGGATAGATCGGTCAGTGAGAGACGACAGAAAAATGTGAAACTTAAGATTCGAATATGAATCTTACTGTTTCAATATTACTAATAAAAAATTTCAAATTTAAAAAAATTGATAAAAGACAAACTTTTTTTTACTTTTTTTTTAACTACAGTATTTAATTTTATTCAAAACAATATATTTTTATGTGTTATTTACATTTTTTTCATACATGTACGGTATTTTATCATTATCGCTATTTGAGACATCAAATTCATCATGATGCGATGTGATGTGAAGTACTGGAGCTTCTTAAACGAAGTCAAGAGGAAATACAACTAAAACATTTTCCAATCGTTTTTGATCCTTCCCATTTCGCTAAGCGATCTAAAATTTAAATTTTTGTTTACAAAGAAATTCATCTTCTTGGGTGTTTTCTTCTCTCCATTACAGTAAACTAAACGTTTTAAATAAAAATAAGAATTTAGACTTACGATAATAAAAAGACACTGACTGACCACTATTGGGCAAAATTTAATTAAAACTAAGAATTAAAAATTAAATTCTTATTTATGTCTTTAATTTTTTGATTTTCAATTCCGTTTAAAAATCAAATTTCATCACCTTAATTTCAGATCACGTTACGTAATTTTAAATTGTTAATTACAATTAAAAATCAGATTTTAATTGTCAAATTTAATTGTGCCACTGCTGTTACTCACCTTCTAAAAATAAACTTGTGGACACTACATGATTAATTGATTACGTACTCTTTTTAAAAAAAGCAAAAATAGAACGTAATTTAAAATGCAAAAGCAACATCATACATACTATTTTTCATATTTGAACAGATTTACATTATAATCTTATAAAATTTAATGTGCATATATATAATGGTGAAATTCTGAATTTAAGTGAATTATGAACTTCTTTATTGCATAAAATTTATTACAGTAAACTGCTGAAAATATTGAAATTATTAGATGGAAGTCGAACTCCAATAATGCGCTATTACTTTAAATATGACATGAGTGAGTGAAATTTATAATATTTAAAGTAATAGTTCATTATTGGAGCTTGACTTCTGATCAAATAATTTTTATCACATAAATGAAAACCGCATACAAATATATTAAGAAGAAACATGAATCGTATAACTTCAAAATCACAGTAAATAAATCCGCATAAAACGAAACCCGAGTGTATATTATTTTGTTTTATCTAATCATAAATTATATAATGTCAGTGTTTATATTTATAAACATTTATTCAGACTAATCGGATTAATTATCTAGGGTCATTTTTTTAATGAACATTTAAATAAATATATGTAGAAGGGATTTTATGTATGCTTTCTACTTTTAATTTTTTAGGTTCAAATGGCAAATATAATAGAATATTTAACATTAGATGAATCAATAGTATGATAGCATGAACTGAATTTAAACTGTATTAACTTGATTATTAAGAAATAATAACATATAATTTTAAAATAATAACAATGTGCATATTATGTAAATATCTATAAAAAAATAAAAAGGAGAAAAAAATAAAGTAATAATATAATAATATTCATAGCAGCATAGCAAATATTGAAGATGAATATTTACAGCTCCCTTACAAGTATGTGTGGCTAATCGGATATAATTACATTTTTTGTAAATAATCCCAATTTGTGTGGCAATAGAAGATACATGTTAGAGGAGATTGATTAAAGTGTCTTACTTTAAATGCTTAATCAGACACAATGTTTCAAAATTAGCAATGTAATTCTTAAGTGTTGATCACTTTAAAAATACGTAAGGAAATATATTAATATTTATATTTCAAAATTTAAAACAATGGTTGCAAACGCAATCTTCTCTCCAACACAGAAGATTTAAGATGTACTCATCTTCACTTCAATCTACAAAAATGTTGCTATTTAATCCTGATTCTATTTAAATCATGAACTCTTTTTACATATGAACAACATCCACTCTTTTATTATCTATAAAATAATTAATCATCAAAAATAAGCAAATCACACAGAGTTGTACTAAAAGTGTGTAGTCATTATGTGAAATATCAATAGTTCCACAGACTTCTAAATAGGTAGCCTTGTTCTGGATTGCATACTAATATTTTCATTTAATATTAACTTTACAATAGTCGATGGTTTCTTACAGAATACATCAAAGTTTATCAATATGTCATTGCTTTGTAATTTTCATGATTTAACATTAAAATTAATTATTAAGGTCTTATGTAATAATGTTAGTTTTTCTGATTAAATGATCACCAACCAGAAAACAAATGCTACAACATATTTTGTCAAAAATGTTATTATGGATTGAAATGCAATGATTGAAATTAGTGAGAGAATTAAAAATAGATGGCTTGCAATTTTATATTAAACAGAAATATATCTATATGCTTAAAAGAATGCTTTTAGTAGAAATATTTTATCAGATTGTACTCCTAGAGGAGAGATAAAATTTTAAAAGAAGAGCAAAAAAAATTTCAGACAATCCAACAATGTCTGGAAAGATTATGCTGACAGAAACATACATTAATTGAAAGTGAAATATTTGTGAAAGCAAAAAATGGATACCATTGACAAATTTGAATAAAAATATATTCGAAGATAAATTAATAATATATAGACAATTGATGTGACAGCTGAATTTTATATCACTGTAAAAATACTTGTGAGAGAGGTAAAGTGAGCAAAAGCAAGTCCGAATCAGAGTTACTGAATTAAATTTTGGCATATGTTTTTAAAAGAGAAAAAGAAATAATCTTTTTTGTTATGCTTTATTTCCTATGTACTAGGAGGCCAACCCAAAGTATTATATTGCAGAAAGAACATTGTCATAACAATTTTATATTACTATATTTGTAAAAAGTATTTCCATCTTCATTGTTAATAAGTCGTACTTAATTAACTCAGTACGGATTGACATTCACCATCGTAATTTAATTTTACTTTGCTCATAATAAATAAAATATTTGATTATTATAAATAAAAATGACAATTATTTATAATATTTGACAGTTTTTTATGGTTATTACACATTATTATGCAAAATCAATGTTTCATATGAACAGCTAACTAGATTGATGAACTCTTGATTAGTAAAAGCAAACTCGATATCAAAATGGTTATAACAATGTAGATGATGTTCATGTGTTAAGAGATGTTATAAAAAGAGCAATGTCTATCACATGTCGCTTTAATTTTGATTTGTAGTCTATGAAAAGGTATTTGGGTTTATAATTATTTTATTATGAGTTGTTGTTTTGGAATATTAACTCGAATCATTTTATCTTTAAATTGAGAATAATATTCATTAAAATACAGCATGAGTTTTTAAAACAATAGTTGGGTGATTCGATATTGGAATAACTTTTACAGCTCTTTTATATAAAGACTTTGACATTGTAAATGTAAATCTATGAAATAAAAAAAGACATAACTTTAGTATTTAAATTTTCTGAACACATCATTGGTCAAATTGAAACGCACATTATAACATAATATAAGATACAGGTTGTAGAATCCAGCTTTATCGAGTATGTTAATTGAAATAATTCATCATTAAAATGAAGTTATTTATTTTTAAAGAGGATAATTTCTATTAATGTATTATATGAATGATATAAAATTCGAACATTTACAGTAAAGCATCACAGATATCAGAAACCCACACCTAAGTATAAAAAATTAAATAAATGCATATTATAACTAACAATGAAATACCTAAGATAAAGTATTTGGATGAGAGATCAAACATCCATTACTAACATCTTTGAAATTATGAAATCGCTATCGTGTTTATTAATTATGATACAAAACATTATAACAAAGGAATGAGAAAAAATGTTTAAATGGATACCAAACGATTAAAAAACGGGAAAAAATCGGCATGGCAACTACAATTTGGTGAAATATTGAAGTTTTATATCGAAGAAAATGAATTATATTTGTGAGATTTTAATCATAATTTTGAATAAGAATATTGAAATGATATTGCTACTATTAACATATATATGTTTAAAAATATTTTAAAATTAAAAAAATCTCCCTTAATCTTATCTCTATTGGCTTGTTTTTACAAAATCTGAAAAGAATATATCATTATTGCAGTTTCTAAATTTTGGAATAATTATTGTGAAAAGAGTCATAAGTGTTATAAACATTTTCACAAGTAACAATTCTATTTAGATCTTATTTAAATGTCCTTCTGTTCATTGTTTAACTATGGCAAATTATATATATAGTAAGTGTGAGTACTTTAAAAATATAATTAATGAAATGTAGTGTCAGTTGTTATAAATATATAAATGTAAAAATATGGAAAAAAGCAAAATAATCCAAATTATAATAATTTTATTAAATATAAGGTTGTAAATATATAAGAAAGTACAATTAAGGGAATAATGCCAATTCTCAAAGCATTAATAATTCAACATGTATTGTTGTTATAAATATATAAAAAAACAAATTTTGGTAAATGAATTTAATTAAAATTTACAAATTAAAAAATGACTTAATTAACAAATGCCTTTTTATGTTGGTAGATTTTATTCTTATTTAGTAATATGTATAATTTTTTGAAAGATTACCCATATTAATTTCTTTATACATATGTTAAATAAAGTTTAAATGACAAAAAAATCATTATTATTTTAGTATTTTTAATAAATGCCTTTATTGAAATGAAAAAATCACTATGTTTTTTTGTTTATTTGCTATGTTTCGATGTTTTTCAAGTCAGAATGAAATTCTTAAATTGAAGTTTAATATATTTAAATTCAATAGAGTTACTTGAAATCTGGTATATAATTAAGTATAACCAGTCTAATAAATAAAAAATACTCATTGTTTCAATAAATCATTTAGTTTTGTAAATATGACAGAAGGCAAGAAAATATTTAATAACTCTATGTATCATAGTTAAAATTATTTTTAGAACTTTTATTTGTTTTAAATAAGGCTTGCATGAGAACAAGATAAAAATTTTGTTTTTAATTTAATAACACTTTTTTAACATTTTAAATTTTTTTTAGCTAAAAGTAAAATTGTCAAAGTTTAACAAAGAAGTTATTTATAAAAAAAAATGTCAAAAAGTTTAACAAGGAAAGTTACTTACTGATTTTTTTCTACATATATAAATTATGAAATATATATTCACTTCAAATGTTTAGAAATTTTAAGCTGCTACTCTGTGAAATTGTGATATGCACTGGAAGATTTTCCTATATATCTGTATTTGATAGTTTTGAAAATTAAAAATGAATAATGTTTAGTATGTATTGTGTAAGTATAATAAATATAAATAAATAGAAGCAGTTTAATGATCACTGCTTATGTAATTTTATCCTGTCTGTTTGAATTAGTTCATGTTTTAATATTAAATATCTTTGCAGGTTATAATTCAAAGAGATACCTTTTTCAATTAGCTGTTTGAGATATGGACTCTAAATGTTTATTTCACAAAGATAATAGTTGAAAATTTATTGATATTTAAGATGATTAGATATTTGATTATTGATTTCAGATAGTAGTATGCAATGAAAATGTTTTTTAGATAATTGTGTACACATACCAAATATGACACATACATAAAGGGTACACATATTAACTTACTGCAGAAATATTTAGCTATATATATATATATATATATATGTCAAATTGATTTAAAATAGTCAATGAAATTTATTTTCAGTATTGTTTCAATAAGCATTTAAAAAAAATAAATAAAACACTTCCAATCAAAGTAAAAATGTTAAACATTTTTTACTTAAAAAATATTGTTAATCACTTACATACACACTTATTATTATATTAAATAATTTCTAAAGTTATACTAATAATTGTAAATAAAATAAAATGCCATATAACATTACAATACTAGCCAAAAATAAAACTAAATTTTACTAAAATTTTTCCACAACCATGGTTTTATCTATTAAGATGAAATAAAGTATCTGTAAAAGAATGATACAATGGATGTAGAAGAATTTTCATAAAATGTAGTTTTTTGACTTGTATTGTAATGTTATATGAATTTTTATTTTATATATTATTATGTACACATACTATATATATAAGGGGCATACGTTTTAAATTATAGTAGAGATATCTAGTGATATACACACACATATATAATGCAAATAAAATGTCCATTATTTAATAAACTACTGTAATAACAATAAAATAACAAATATAATTGAAATTAACTATTATATACAGAGTTTCAATCTTCAGAAGTACTTTTGGTTAATTCCTTAACTATTATCAACTGCCATTAAATTTAAAAAAATTTAATGGAAGCAAACATCATCAATTTAAAACCCATAAATTTTGAATTTTAACCACAGCAGCATGTCTATTAATTATATTTCTTTTATTTTTATTTTTTAAACTTTTCTCTTTAATTTTTCTTTGTTATAATTTCTCTCTTCATGAAGAATCACAAAAATTTCAATATCAAAGCTAAACTCATATTTATATGTTCTTTCATGATCCAAAAAACTGAAGCAATCACTAAATCATTAGTAGTTTTATTTTTTGTATGCTTATATAACAATTTATGCTTCTTTAATATTTTTTTAATATTGCATCTCTATTCACCTATACATGAAAACATACATCCACAAAAATTTGATATACAATATTACTTTTTTGTTTGACAGGTATGGTAGTTGTAGAATTATTAACTAACATTTAACATTATTTGTAACATAAAATGAAACATTAAACTCATCGTTATATACATCTTTAAAAAAATTCACTTGAGCATTTGAAATATATAGAATAAATATTCATTTTTTACTATCAATTTTCAACTTCTTTAAATCATTATATATCTTTTTAAATTGATATAAAATATTATTAATCTGTTTCAATTTATAACCAACTACAAGCAATCTTTGGCACAGATCTCAAAATTTTTAAAATTTATCACACTGGTAATGACACAATTTTTCATTATGAAACAAAAAGATCTAAAACTTCCCATCTTATGCATAATTGGTACTTTTGATTTCCAATTTATATACCCCATTTTTTTCAATGGTTTGATTATTAATTTATAACTTTACATGCTATTATGTTTTGTAATAATTAAATTGAAATAATTAATACTGTTGTTCTGCACCCTTTCAATAATAAATTTGAAGTCATTCAAATTATTTAAATTTTCTACTAGAAAATTATATCTGGTCCTTTACTTTCTTTGCATTTTTCTTGTTATATTCATATATAGATGACTTTTTATAACTTTTCTCTTACCCACTTAAATACAATAATTTGTAAATAATTTCTCCTTTATTACAGTATTGACTGTCCTGCAGTTTTCATCAGGTCTACAACATTTAAACATATAATCTATAATAAAAATGGTTGTGGGTAGAACATTATTTTTTTAATAATAATAGCAATCATCATCATCATCATCATCATCATCATCATCATCATCATCATCATCATCATCATCATAATAATAATAATAATAATAATAACAACAACAACAACAACAACAACTCATAAGCAGTATAAGGATTACATACAAATTTGATTTAATGTGAGAAGACTACAATATATTTTTGCAAAACATCAAAACAAAAGTCTCAAAGAATAAAGGCAATTTAAAAAGAGCTATGAATTATTATATAATTGACTATGGACTAGGACCATTGGAGTGTATTTCAAACATGTCTTTGATTGTAAAGATACTGTGTCTGCAATTAAATAAAAAAGTATTTTCAGAATAATAGTATAATATTCACTGTTACTCTATTCTGAAATCTGATAAATAGAATTGATGATGGTTACCAATTAAAAACATCTCACAGTTTTTTTTAAATAAAAGATTCCATGTCAAGATCATAAATGTTGATAATAGATATAAACCAGAAATTAAAAAGAAATATTGATAATAGAGATCTTGGAAGAAAAAAATGTCTATTTTCATATGAAATAATAATCGTTTCATCAGGTGTTATTTTCAAACTAATTATTGGAAATATAATAGATAGTTTGTTGGATGTGTTCTAGAATTATTTAGTTTCATGCCACTGGATTTGACATATCTAGTTTACTAAAAATGAGGTAAGAGATTGGTGTTTCTAATTTATGATGCTTATTGTCAAGTATTCATTTTATTAAAGGCATAAGTTGCTTAATTTGTGGTGGCCACTGAAAGAAGATTTGGCATTAAATTCACTTAATTCTTTACCAGATATTTACTTTCTAGTTTGGCGATATCTTTAAGAATATTTGTTTTACTAATACTAGGCCATGTATTTTCAAATTATATGTTATGAAAAGATTTTAATAGAGGCAAAACTGATCATACAATATCTTTATTCATAAAAAATGGTGATGTTTGATGGTTTACAAGGCTTTAATGTTAGACAAAATAATAAAATCATAGTGGAAATTTTAAATTTTTCTTTGATGTAAATTATTATCTAAACACAATTTGATTATATAACTTAAATATAATTTGTTTTTCGTAGCAAATTTGAAATTTGTGCACTAAGTTATTTCAATACTGCTAAGCGTAGGTTAATTGCATTGTTGGAATAGATTGTAAGACAGCTTTTTTTATTCCTTTAATAATATGCACAGGCAAATCTTGATACTATCGTTTGAACATAACTACATAATTGGATTTTATACCATATTTTTAAATATATAATTAAAGCAGATTATAATATGTATATAAAATTATGGTATATTATTCACAGTCCAAGCGATCATTGGTTATCTCTATAATTAAACAAACTAAAATATGCATAATTTCATTTAAAACTACCAGTCCCTAGATTGTTACATATACATTAACCTAGCCAATATTTAAATATTTATTCAAATTTTTATAACTCAAAATTCAGTCCCAAAGTTGCCAATACTTATATTAGTTCACCCTCAAGATTCCTAACTTTGGTCGATGAGCTACATAAAAAAATCATCATGGGTAAATCAGATCCAGATTCCTACACACAAATAAAAAGACTTTCACAAATATATAATGACACCTGAAACACTCTAAAAGAGTACCTTGCCATAAAAAAGAAAAAAGCCGTCTAACAAAACAACACATCTGGACATGAGGGTACATTAGATGGGCTCTGGGGTATTTTTCCACTGTCAGAATTCTACAAGCATTTGAAACCAATGGTTTTACCAAAGCCAGGCATAATATAATAGAGCCAATATATAAATATTTCAAACAAAAGCCGCAGTCACATTGTGCCTACACACCTGCTGAAGATCTATTTGGCTAGCCAGATTTAGATAAACTTTTCCATGCTACTGATTTTTTGCTGAAGTTAACCACAATTCCAAACTCTTGTCATCCTGGGCCACATGGAATCCCTAAATTTATACTTTCACATCTCAGTCAGTTTATCACCACATATCTATGTGATTTACCAAATTATCTATCACAAAGGTTGTTTAACATAACAATTTATAACCAATCTCCTTAGTTCCATTCAACAAAAAGCAAGCTTCAATATCCAATCTATCTAATCTGTGACTAATCTCTATGAGACCCCTTGGTCTTAAAATTCTAAAAAAGGTTCTAAAAGATAAAATCAAACCCTATATTCTCTTTTTATTATAACCAATGCAACATGCAAAAAATGGCTTTTCAACAGGCCAAGGTGCCCTCATTTTCAAAAACATTGTAAATTCAGTTAGAGAGAAGAAACAAATTTGCTACAATGGCTGTTCAAATTGACATTGAGGCTGTTTTAGACTCAGACCTCATTGAAATTTTAATTGAGACACTTGCAGACACAAAAATACCTCGCTATCTATTATACCTACTAACCAATCTACTCCATACTCGTGAAATCCATATTACAATTAATGGTAGAACATCATCTTTCTTCTCTTCCCACAAATTCATACTTAAAGAATCTCCACTCAATTATTTATGTTCTACATTAACCCTCTCATAAACAAAATACAACAAAAATTACAAGGAATTTAATTTCACACACTGGACTATATACACCGTATATTGCATACATGGTTGATCTTACTGTTTTTCTTGCATCCAAAAGACAACTGCCTACTCTGGAAAAAATACTTAATGAATACAGCCTCAATTATAAACTCAAGAACAATATGAACAAAACATCAGCTTGGATTCTTTACACTGGCAAGATAAATACACTGCTTATCATGGGAAACAAACTAATTTCCTTGGGTTTCCTGTAAACCTAGGGCCCTCTGCAATGAGACAAAAGATCCAGAAAAAACTGAAAGATGATCTGAATGAACAGCCACTTCCTTCTCCAAAATCTACCTTTCACTATATGCAAAAGTATGCATTTTCAATCAGCTTGTATCTACAAAAATAACCTATTACTCACCAATCATAAATTTAACTAAATCTTTCACTTCATCCAATTTATTCACTCTGTAGCAAATTATTATGGTGCAAAAAAATAGTCTCCATCTCGTTCAAGTTTTTCGCAAACAAAAAAGTATTAATTTCCTAGCTGGACTGATAAGAAGTTTTCCAGTTCTCAAATGCATCCTTCAAATAAAACCCACAGACCTATCACCACTTTCACATGGATATTTGTCTTTGCTCATAAACCAACTTCAAAGCATTTATGATCAGGTGTCATTTTGGGTGTTGGTAGATACAACTATTGGACTATTTATTATATGCTGTACTAGACATAACTACTGATCCTTACTTACTTATGCTAAATATGAATAACAGTCGTTTGATGCAGTGATTCAAAAAATGGTCATTATAACCCAATTTTTTTGACATTCTTTCATAGGTAAATCTTCATGCTCCACCTACCTCCTATTTCTTTAAATACTGCAGGTTTTTCAATAAAATTGATGCTTTTTTTTCCTTGTGTCACAGGGAATAAAAAACCTAACAGTACCTATTTTATATCTGCACAGCTCTGACAAATACCTGAGAAATTATGATTAACACATATAGACAAAATAACATCACACTTGATAACCTAATAGAGACACTCAGTAAAGGCTCAGTATCAGCAGCTCGTTCATATAGTTTCTGGTGAACCAGATGTACTTTCTGCCTTGGAAACAATACCACAAAGCACCCAGCCACATTCTTTAATAAGTTTGAACAACTGAAGGCCAAAGATGGCAAAATTGCATACCTAGATATATTTGCTGCTACATGATCACTATTAAAAACCTGAAACAAACCATAACATTAAAAAACAAATTCTGTAACAAGAACAAATATTAATTTTCTTTATTTACATATCCCCTTTTCAACAATTTTTTTTGTTCGTTCCAAAGCTATATAGTTTTACACCATGAATTTTCAACAATGTAATTTTTGATAAACAACAAAATTTTGATTTGGAACACATGGATAAATAAAAAGAAAGAAATCATTACAAATAATAATAAATGTAAAATTGCTAATGTAAATATTTTTACAACTGTAAAATTTTTCTATTTAATTTTATCTCCTTTAATTCTACTGTAATCATCTATGTTAAAATGTACCCAGTAACTAATAATTTGTAAACCTATTTGAACAATGATGTATGTTTTTTTCTAATTCATAACACATTCGTTAGAAAGTCATGCCTTTGTAACACTGGGAAAAACATTGTAAATTCATGTAATCTGTTTTTTTGTATAATAAAGTATATTATTGAAACACAAAATTACTAACTTGTGGCAGGAAAATCTATTTTCTATAATAAAAAAAAGCCATTTTGTATATTTAAATACTATATTTCGCTTAGATATATATTTTTATCATGATAATAAAGTAGATTGCATGTTCTTTTGTATGTCAAAGTGTTGATAACTTCAAGTTGTCAAAGAAAAAAGGTACTAAAATGTCAAATAAATTATCTTCGTTATGCAATAGCAACTCCTCAGCAGTATTGATACGAATAAATTGAAGGAATTTCTTATTTGCGTACAATCACAATATTTAACTTTTATATTAGACGTTTTTGATGAATTTCCTTAAGAATGACATTTATGTTGAAGCTGTACTTGAATTTTAAGTTATCATATAAAACAAAAATTATGCTGTATATTTCCTTTCACGTGATTTTTGCGTTTGCCTATTTATATAAAATAATATAAATAAAGATTCAGTTACTTTCAAAAGTAGAATCAACAATTCGCAGCCGATTGCTTTAAATTTAGTAAGGTAAGACACATTATTAACTATGAAAAAAAAATATTTACGTAGTATTATAAAAGGATTTTATAATGTATCTTAAGTCCAATAATTTGATTAATTTATCAAGGATTATTTTTGTTGACAATTGTTTTTATCTCTCTACAAATAAATAATAAGTTTTTTCGATAAAATATTATTAATTACACAATGTTTTGCAGTTCAATTGCTGTCTTGCGTTGTTAGCCGAGAGGTATCGCAACCGCCATGCAAGCAAGTAGTCGGTTGCAGACGGTTGTGGGTTCGCGTCCCGGCCGATGCTATGACATATGAAAAAAAAAAAAAAACAAAGTTTGAACAATTTAAATTGTAATCAAAATATATAACAGTCTGAAATAATAAATTTATACATTTTATAACATTTGAAATAAAGTATTATATTTATTGATAGAAAATATGATGTGAAATAGAATTTATTAACAACATTTTGAATCTCTTTCTCTGTAAATTTTTTCCGTGAAGTAAAATATTATTTAAAATTCATAATCAAACTATTTCTGGTTTTATCCCAAAATCTATTAGGATTTTAGCTCAATATACCAATTTGTGAACTCATGATTTAACATCTCAGTATTTTGTTCGATCTTATTTTAATGAATTTTTTTAAACCTGCAAATTATATTTCATGGGTTTTTTTTTGTGTTAGCTATAATATTGAATTTTGTGAGCAAAATATTGAGTGCTATATTAAATAAAATCTATTTTGAAGAAAACGTAAAATCGGTTTTTTTTTTTGTTGAATTATTTTATGTAGAAACGGCAATCCGTTTGCATTTCTAAGGTTATAAATAACCACTTAATTCAAAAACTTTAATTATTATTACTCATCATTTACAAAACTAGAAATTATGTAAATCTTGATTAACGATTAATATATATTGTAATTGTTCATAAGCACATAGAATTACTGGATTGGAAGTTTCATAGATATTTTTAAAATAAATACTTTACTGAGATATTATTAGTGGATATGAACACACTTCAAATAAAATGAATAGAAAAAGTATTAAGGGCACTTTTACATTAAATAGAATTAGAAATTGTATTTAAGTTTAACTTTTAGAATTTTTTTTTGTATTTAATTTTAGATTTAGATAAACATCCAAATCAAAATACATTGCATTAATTTCAAAACACATGATTAAAAATTTATTTTGAAGACGACAAATGTATTGCAAACACAATTATGATTCCATCCGTCTTTGATAAAAAATCTTAATTTAATTTTGCCAAGACGCGTAAATGAAAGAAAATATATTTATGTTTGCAATATGTTCTTTATTTAAGCACTTACGAGTTAATAAAACTAAGAAGTAACATGTTGGTATTATTAATCTGATCAGAATTCATACCCTAATAAAGTTGTTGTTTGATGACACTCAAATATACAGATATTGCCTCTGAATGTTAAAGAGAGATAAGTAGTGGAACTGGTCACATCAGCTATTGTTATACTTTAGCATATCCAGCTGATCTGACAACCATTTATATTTTTCATAATACATATATTTATTATTTATATTCATTTAACATTCTTAAAGTGTAAACATAAAATATTAGATATAAATCTTGTTTCTAATAAATCGAGGCACAAATATTCAAAGCACTAATCAATTTAATTCAGTGTCTCCCAATAAAAATTACATCATATTTATCTTCCATATCCATATAGATTAAGACATAATAACCATCAAGTGAGATTCTAAAGCAATTTATTTTCAAGTAAGATTACAAAGCAACTTAATTAGAATCTGCTACTTTTTCAATTTATATGTTACAGTTAATTAATGCTCATTTTACAATAATTTTAAAGAAAACAATTGTCAAATACATAATTATTACAGTTCTCGACATGTATATATAATAAGTAATGAGATAAATCTTCTCAAGCATTGACTAAACGAATGAAATACTTCTTCATATCAAACTTTTCTATACTTAGAGAAAAATGAACTATTCTTTAATATTTAAAATATTTTCAAGATATTTTTCATCAGAGCATAGAAGATTTTGATATGAAGAAATACGTCATTTATTTATGTTTATCTTTCCATTTAATACTAACCATGTCAGACTCTGAAGGATAAGGTCCAGCGACTAATTTCAGTCCTGGTATTTCTATTACTTAAACTTCTTAAGACAAGATCGATTCCAGTTGCCACACTTCCGGTTCTTAAACGTTTTAACATTCCTAAATAAAAAAACCATTACATAATTTACTTTATTAACTGTATAATACTATCTATATCAAAATTCGTTACTTGTTAACTCCTTGCAAAGATATTAAAATGAGTTTAATTTATAGTTCTATCTCATAACTTTAATCACATTTCAATCCATTAATTTTTGAATAATGTTAATATCTGTTTTTTCTTTCTTACGTATTTCATATATGTCACTTTTTTGTTATTCCCAACTTATATTTCTCTATATTTAGTTTAGTGAAGTGAAGCTCTAACGTACTATTTGTAAAAATAATTGCATAATCTGCAAAATCTAAATGACTTAAATATTTTTCATTTGCTTTTAGTACCTTATGGAATATTACCCTTTCTAAAACTGTTGTAACGTATTTTACAAATAGAGATTACCCTGTCATGGAGTCTTAAAGAATATACTTTCATAGACCCTTTTCAGTGTTAATCGATTTAGTATCAGTATATATTTTCTTATTTCCAAAATATGGCATGATTCCAGGCCTATATTGCTGGAGGAATTCTCTAATTACTGTAGTAAGGCTTATAGAGTAAAATGCGTTTTCATAATCTACATATGGAAGCATAATGGAACAAAATTTTTAATTATGTCAATATTTAGATGTGATCCACTAAAGTTAAACTGCTTTAATAGCCAATCGATCATTTGATTGATTAGAATCCTAAATTAGATGTAAACGAGCTATAATTATCTTGGTAAAAATATTCTAAAAAGTTAGGATAAAACATTTACCAAACAAGGCAGTGGTTGATGGTGAAGGCAGAGGCTGCTAAGAATCCCCTGATTGCGGACCCAGGCTGTATTTGATGATGAGTTTTTATTTAGGTATTTACAACTGCAGATCACTTTCAAGTGAATAAAGAATGCAAGAATTAGAAGAACTGTCTTATATTAGATGGGACATTATTGGAGTTTGTGAAGTTAGAAGAAAAGATGAAAAGACAATTGATTTAAAAAGTGGACATGTACTCTATTATAAAGGCACAAATATTGGAAATACAAATGGAGTAGGATTCATTATTAATAAAAAGTAGAAGAACACCATTATGGAGATTGATAGTATATCAGACAGAGTGGCAAGATTGGTAATATAACTTAATAGCAGATACCAAATGCAGATAATTTAGATTTATGCCCCAACAAATTATCATATTAATAAAGTAGTAGATTTTTATATGGATGTACAAAAGACTTTTGATCAGAGTAAACAACATTTTAAAATTGTTATGGGGAACGTTAATGCTAGATTGGTAAACAAAAGAAAGATGAAAGTGCTGTAGATAATTTTGGTTATGGTAATAGAAATGAGAGAGGATATGAAATTGTGGAGTTTTCAGAAAAAGACAAACTTTATATTATGAACTCTTTTTTTAAGAAAAATGTTATAAGGAAATGGACATAAAAACATCCAAATGAAGATACAGCAGAATTGGATTATATTTTGACTAACAGAAAATACACATTTCAAGATTGTAATATTCTTAATAAATTTAACATAGGAAGTGATCATCAATTAGTAAGATGTAACATATGGGTTAATGCAAAACTAAAGTGACAAAAATTATTAAGAAAAACTATATTTCCAGTTGAGATTTCTAATCTTCACAAACATTCTAATGAATTTAAATTAGAACTTACAAATCGATTTCAGGTATTAGTAGATTTTAAACATGATTCAGATTTGAATGAAATTAATACGAAAATAACTGATGCACTTTAAAAAACTGAAACAAAGATTGCTGGTAGAAAAAAAGCAGCAATTGACCAATAAAACTTTTACTGAGACTAGAGAATTTATGAAGAAAAGGAGGAATATGAAGATATACAAAAAGGATGCATTGAATATCTTTAAATTTGTAAAATAGTGCGGAAAAAAGTTGAAAATGATATAAGAATATATAACTGTGAACTAGCAAGAAAAGCTGTAGAAGAGGATAAAAGTCTCAAGAGGGTAAAACAACATTTTCGTATTGGTAGGAAATTTATATCTGCAATAAGAAAAAAAGATGGAATTATTACTAAAAAAAAGATGACATCATGAAATGGTTAAAAGTATTTTATAGAGAATTATATAGTACTAAAGAACAAGTACCTCCTATATCTATTACATCTTCCAAATTGCACAGAATTTTAAATGAAGAAGTGAGATATGCAATTAAATGTATGAGGAAAACAAAGACTCCAGATAATGATGGAATTGTAATTGATATATTAAAAGAAGCAGGTGAAGAAATAAATTTTTTTAGAAAAGTTATATACCAAATGTCTAAGTGATAAAGATGTACCAGATTTTTGGCAGAATGCAGTATTAATATTAATATTTAAAAATGTGATAAAATTGATATTAGAAATTACAGACCTATGAGCCTTTTATCAGTTTTATACAAAAGTTTTACCAAGATAATTACAACTAGTCTACAGAGAACATCGGATTTTCACCAACCAAGAAAACAAGCTGGATTTAAAAGTGGTTTTAGTACAGTAGATCATACCTAGGTTTTGATTGAAAATTATAGAAAAGACAAATGAACATGAATTGCCAATATGCTTTGGATTTGTAGATTATGAAAAGTTATTTGATTCAATAAACATTTCTTCAGTGATTAACGCTTTGGATCATCAAGATATAGATCCAGGATATTGTCATATTTTAAAGAATATTTATAAAAATGCAACAGCAACAATTAGATTACATAATGATACTGGAAAAATCAACATAAAGAAGGGTGACTCCATATCTCCAAAACCTCTTACAGCAATGCTGCAAGAAGTATTTTGTGGATTAAAATGGAAAACTAAAGGAATGAAATTAAATGGAGATTATTTAAGTCATATAGATTTTGCAGATGATGTAATCGTTTATGCAAATATTGCTTTAGAGCTGCAGGCAAAGTTGCAGGAGTTATCAGATGAAAGTAGGAAATTAGGACTAAATGTAAATGTTAAAAAGACTAAAGTAATGTTTAACGAATTTTTTCAAAATATGAAAATAAAGATTGATTATGATGAGTTAAAAGAAGTGAACAGTTACAAATATCTGCATCAAATTATTAATAAGGATGGAAACATAATGGTTGAAATTAATCATAGAATTAAACTTGGTTAGAGTGTGTTTGGTACAAATAACTTGATGCTATAATGAAATATGCCTATGTGTTTAAAAAGAAAGATTTTTAATAAATGTGATTTACCAGTTCTTATTTATGGATCTGAGACGTGGACCCTTTACCAAAGAGCAATAGAGAGACTTCTGACTACTCAAATAAGTATGGAGAGAGGCATGTTGTAAGTAACAAGATTGAAAATGCTATATTGTGTAAGAGAACAAACAGGTGTTACTGACCTCATTGAAAAAATTAATATTGTAATGGAGTTGGGCTGGACATATTGCTAGAAGAGATGATAATAGATGGACAATTGAAATCTTAAAATGGATTTCAATATTTGTAAAAGACCCCGAAAAAGACTACATGTGAGATGGATTGATGAAATTAGAAAGTGTGTAAAGGTAATGTAAAGAAGAGATACTAAAGATCAGAGATGGATTGATCTTGGAGAGACCTTCATCCTGAAGTGGATTGATAATGGTTGACAATGATGATTGATGGTGAATTTATAATGGTTTTTTCTTTCTTCTCTTTTAAATATTAATATTACTATTGCATATTTTCAATTATCAGACACGTATTTATCATTTATACATTTGGATACAACTTATCAACATTTTTAATATCTTTATCTAATTTTTTAAACATATCTATTATTATTCAATTCTTATATCTTGTAGAGTTAATTGCATGTATTGCTTTTTATTTAAAATACTGAACAATTTGGTAGAGATAATCTTGTTCTTTATTACTATATAATTCTCTATAGACCTCTTTTACCTATTTAATCATATCCTCTATTATTTTTTTAGTACACCTGCATCTCATTTTATGTGGTAGATAGGTTCCTCAGAAAATGCGCACAAAAGAAATTGCACAAAAATAGACTTAACTTACCTTGCAAAATAGGGAATAGGTTCTATAATTTTTAGAAATCAGCATAAAAGCTAAGCAACAAGAAAAAATTACTTTAAAATTTGCATTAAAAAAATAAGGAAATTAAGTATGACTAATAAAAAATTTCAAATAGTTGAAAAAAATTAATACAAGGCAAACTTTTTTATTAACTACAGAATTTAATTTTATATTTTTTCATACATATTTATATCTTTACTGCTATTTGATAAAATGCTTTCGTTGTGAACTGGTAAGAAATCAGATTTGTGATGTGATGTACAACTACTGCCACTTTCAGTCTTGTGCTGTGTTAATGGATTTCTGTTTTTATATTAAAAAATGAGATTGCAATTAATAGAAAATGATTATACATTATCAACAGAAATATTATTTTCAGTTTACAAAATCAATAAAATCTTCATTATTATTTATTTTAAAAATCTAAAAACTATTTCTGTGATATCTAAAAAAATTACATTTTAAAAGTTTAAATTTTTTGAATATTTATTGCAATATTTTTATACATAAGTATAAATGTATTATTATTATTTGTTCATTAGTATATGTAGGTTATTTACATAGAAGCTAAGATTCTAAATACATCTTCAGGCCATATTCACATTAGCTGTTAATATAACATTATATTTTTGAAAAAAAAAAGCATTTCAATTCAAATTAAGTTATGAATAATTTAAATTCCTTGATATCTAATAAATATAGTGAAACATGAAAGATATTAAGAAAAAACATGAATCACATAACTTCAAAATCACATTAAAATAATCTGCATAAAATGAGACCTATGTGTAATTTTTTTATATTTTTTGTTATCACACAAATATTTTTCAAATTAATATCATATAATTGTTTTATATTTTTGAGACTTAAATTTTTTTCTAACATTCCATTCCAATTCACAATTAAATGTTTTTATATAGTTAACTCTTGTACAATTTTATAAAATGGAAGATATTCAATTCTTCTTAAAATTCCATTAATTTATATCATATTTATTCTTTTTAAATATATTTATTTGTTTCGATAAATAATTTACTGGCAAATTTCTGAGTTTATTGAACTAGCATTTTGTTATAGTTTCTAATAGTTTATTTGTTATCTTCTTATAAATTTTATTCAAATCTGAATGACCTTCAAAGTCTAATTAAAAATTGATTTGAAATTTTTAATTGAAATCCACCAGAATGTTTATGTAGATTAGGATTATCAATTGTGAAAACTGCTTTTCTTAATAATTTTGGTGTCTATAGTTTTGGATTAGCCCAGTTTCTTACATCTTCATAATCGATAACTGTTTCCTGTTTTAAATTTATTAGGAAGATTACAGAATCAACATAGTGTATCTTCTTTTTGCCAAAATATAATCTAATTTTATTATATCTTTATTTAGATTTTTTCAGAACCATTTTTATTTATAATTTTTATGAATGAAATTTAAAAATACAATGTTTTTTATAGTATGAAGTCTACAAGTTTGTGTCTTCTCTTAATTCTATCACCATAGCCTAAATTATCTAAAATATTTTTCTCTTTCAATAGTTTACTAATACTAGCACTAAAGTATCCCAACACAATTTTAAAATGTTACTTGGTATAATAAAATTATTTTGTACATTCTCATAGCAGACAATTTTTTTATTATAATGAGAATATGTTTGGGCATAATCTTGAATCATCTGTATTTAGTATCTTCCATTAAATTAAATAATTAATCTTGTCCCTCAGTCTGATATACTACCATTTATCAGAATATTTTTGAATTTGTACTTATAATTAATCCCATAAGTATGAATAATCTGTCTTTGGTTTCTTCAATTAAGTTGAATAAATAATCTCCTCTCACAGTATTATATAACAGCACCAAGTTTTTACAAAATTATTTTTGAAGTTTTTACTTATAATGAATTCCATCCATGTTGTGCTTACAATATTTGTCGGTTGTCTTGACAATAGTTTGAGATAGTTGTTTGTTATCAATATTGGGTTTCTCTAAGGGTTGATTGGTTTCTAGTGGTTGTAATAAAATATACATCTATTTTTAAAATCAATTCAATCCTCTTCTAAGTCCAATCATTTTGGGCAATTTTGCTGAATTTACCTGAAAATGATCTGCACTTGCAGAAAAGTGTATCTTGCAGAAAAATTAAAGTGCAAATTTTTCACGGAGATCTGTATTAATTTAGTTCTTATTTCAAATTTTAAAACAATATATCATTCTGAGAACTTCGAGAAACTCCAATATATTAAAACTGCTGATTTGAAATTTCACAATTGTTTTGTTTTGTTATGGTAATATGGTGTAGAACTCTCAGAAGTATTGTAGTTACAAAGAAGTTTTTCTAGAGAATTTTTTTTAATAAATGTCTTATTAGTTGTGACTTGATTAAAACATGTAGCTTTTTTAACAGATTAATAAATATAGTGTCATCATCAACCACCATCAATCCACTGCAGGATGAAGGTCTCTCCAAGTTTAATCCATCTTCTATGATCTTTAGCTTCTCTTCTCCACAACACCCCTGCACACTTTCTTATTTCATCCATCCATCTCACATGTGGTCTCTTTCTGGGTCTTTTACAATCTCTTGGATTCCAGTGTAAAATTTCAATTGTCCATCTATTATCATCTCTTCTAGCAATATGGCCAGCCCAACTCCATTTCAATCTTTGAATTTTTTCAATAAGGTCAGTAACACCTGTTTGTTGTCTTACCCATACATTACATTTTTGATCTCCCAAGATACATCTCTCCATACTCCTTTGAGTGGTCTGAAGTCTCTGTATTGCTCTTCTATTAAGTGTCCAAGTCTCAGATCCATAAGTAAGAACTGGTAAAACACATTTGTTAAAAACCATCATTTTCAAACACATAGGCATATTTCCTTTTAGTATCAAGTTATTTCTACCAAAAGCTTTCCAACCAAGTTTAATTCTATGATAAATTTCCTCCATTATGTTTCCATCTGTATTAATAAACTGACCAAGGTATTTGTAACTGTTAACTTCTTCTAATTCTTCATAATCAATCTTTATTTTCATATTTTGAGCAAATCGATTAAACATTACTTTAGTCTTTTTAACATTTATCTTTAGTCCTACTTTTCTACTTTCATCTGCTAACTCCTGCAATATTTCCTGCAGCTCTGAAGCATTATTTGCAAAAACAACTACATCATCTGCAAAATCTAAATGACTTAAATACCCTCCATTTACTTTTACACTTTTAATTTCCCATTTTAATCCACAAAATACTTCTTGCAGCACTGCTGTAAAACGTTTTGGAGATATGGAGTCACTTTGTCTTATACCTTTCTCAATGTTGATTTTTCCAGTATCATTATGTAATCTAATTGTTGCTGTTGCATTTTTATAAATATTCTTTAAAATATGACAATATCCTGGATCTATACCTTGATGATCCAATGCTTTAATCACTGAAGAAATGTGTATAGAATCGAATGCCTTTTCATAATCTACAAATCCAAAACATAATGACAACTCATATTCGTTTGTTCTTTCTATGACTTCTCTCAATACCTGTATATGATCTATTGTACTAAAACCACTTTTAATTCCAGCTTGTTCTCTTGGTTGTTGGAAATCCAAAGTTCTCTGTAGACGAGTTGTAATTATCTTGGTAAAAATTTTATATAAAACTGATAAAAGGCTGATAGATCTGTAATTTCTAATATCTTCTTTATCACCTTTTTTAAATATTAATTATATTACTGCATTCTTCCAATCTTCCAGTACATCTTTATCATGTAGACATTTGATATATAACTTTGCTAAAATATAGTGTACCTTTATATATATAAATAATATTTTAATAATGAACAACTATAATGACATGTGAAAACGTTTTACAATAGCAGAGTTACATGTCGTTATATATATATATATATATATATATATATATATATATAACGACATGTACAATCGGCCATTAGTTACATGTCGTTTTATATATATATATTTAACGGCCGATTGACAAGAGAAGATAAAAACTTCTTATAGATTAAAATTTAAAAGAGACACAATCATTGACAATATTCATTATATATTCATTTTTAATGATTTTGAAGTATAAAATGGACGTAAAAATGATATCACAATTCTATTAAGTCCAAAAAATAAAAAATCTTACATATAATAAAAAGATTTCATATCTGGTAAAATGAATGTTTTAATGTTCAAATGAGATGGACGATTTTAATGATATATGCATTATATATTCATTAACAAAAATATAGAGCCCTTTGAAATTAAAATAGCTTTTTATAATTTGTAATTATATTTTAGATTATTTTACAATGGTACAAATAAATAGAAAAAATGGGTATTCTAATGAGATAGCTGGAAAAGTTTAGTTTTAAAAAAAGTATTTGGATTTATAAAGCGGTGACACCCGATATGAGGATGTTTATATTGTTTTAATTTTTAATAAAAATAGAAATAATAAAAATTACAATAATTATATCATTATTCAAAAATATTTTTAGTAATTTTATTGAAAACATTGCTTCCATTCATAGGAATGATTATCAAAAAGTCTGTGTAGTTTTAGAGAAATAATAATAATGATAGTTGTGGGTAAAACTGCCAAATATATGCAACAAAAGTGTCTAAAACAATATATATATTGTAATGGTCAGAAAATGTGTGACTCGTAAACATAGTGCAGAATTCGACCACCATACAGAACAGCAGCACCATCGAGTAGCGAAGCCACCCATGGTACTGAGTTCGAACATAGTTTATCGGTTCCACAATACAATCCATGAAACAACGCATCTGATGCGACATTAGTAAATATTTCCTTAGGCACGGTGGTCAGGGAGATGCAAGAGATTCATGATTTTATTTTCGAGTTAGCCAATAATCAAACTAATATTAATTAAACATTCATATTTACAGAATCAAGGAAATATTATATAGAATGGGTATCGAATAAATGAAACGTAACTGCAGACATATAGTTTAAAATTATTTATTAATACATTTTAATAAAATTATTTACTAATAATATTTAGGGCTAACAGTTTCAGTATCGGGATTTGCAACATGATATTTTAAAGAATACATTTATTTATTGAAACATTATTTTATATTGAGGATTTCAGTAGCGGTATTTCCGATACTGTAATGTTTACCAAAAAGGAATACATTTATTTGAAAGTGTAATCTAGCTACCTAAAATTCATGAGTAAGTATTTCTAATGCATGCCTTGGGGAAATTTATACCTTTGCAATGCAAGAGTCTAAATTATGGGTTATAAGAGTAATGGCAGACATATATTTATTTAATTAAAATACTTATTTATAACTAAGGGCCAACATTTATTAGAGAGTAAATTACGAAGATAATGCAGAGGCGGAGTGATATATAGAATAATAAAATTAAGCAAAGGAACACGTGGTACGCTTTAGAAAGGCGATATGGAATGGCAGTATATCGAAACTGCAATGCCGTGAATGGGTTTATAAGAATATCAGACTGGTCTCTACCTCAGTCCGACGAAGTAAGGTGTCACATAAGCATAACCAGGGAGAAGCAGTAAGTGGCGCGATTTGCTGGCTGGCTGCATGACATTGTCAAATCCTACAGGAGCACCCATTATGCCCGCTGGTGTAGGACAACTGCGGTTAATTTCAACCATGAAGAATCCGGAAATTTCATGGCAGAATGGGTCATCGCATCTCTAAAACGTAATACATGTATACTGTATAAACGATTATGATGAAATTTAAATAGATTTCTGAATCGGCCCCACATTATCAACGTTTACTAAGGAACGTTGGCGACTCTCAAAGAAATGTAATTTGGTGGAATTATTCATAATGATTTAATAAATACAAAACATATATAAATTGGGAATGATTACAACTACTATGCCAGACATTTGCGAAGATGTAGACCCCTGCATTACAATAAATGAAGCATGGAATGCGTGTTGATTTATATGAAAGTTAAGTTATTAAAGAAAATAAATATTAATGAAAATTTGACATGCATTCATTGTTTTAAGCGATCATATATTTAAACTTTGAAAATTGAAATAATTATGAGCATGCAATAATTAAATAATAACTATAGATAGGAATGTAGATTATAGAAATACGCACCCAAGAATGATAGAGTGAGGTAAGCTAGATTATTATATACATTTACACATTACATTAATTATTCAATTTAGTTATACACATGATAGTTTTACTTTTTATAATTTAGATAGTAGTATGAAGAAGAGCTATAGCATATTATTAGAGTAATCTAGAGTTTGAAAACAGACAGGTACCTGTTTTATAAGATGTTTTCTTATTCCATGAGTTTAGCAGCAAAAAGTTCACGAGTGGCAAGTCTTTCTTGTATTTATATATTTCATTTAATTTCACAGCAGCAGCAGCTTTTTCATTTCTTTCAGGCAGCAGATCTTCATGGTGAATTTATGATGGGCAATGGAAAGTTAAGCATCCGATAGGCCATCTCCCGATGGAGAATAATCTAGGTGCCTTACTCGGTCATACCTTGGCAGGAACAAATTATTTTATATTTTTGGAGACTCTCAGTGATCGAGAGCAAAGCTAAAGTTTAAGTGAATTTCTCCAGCAAGTCTAAGATGGCCTCTTTTTTTTATCTTGATCTTTCACATTTTTGTTAAGATATTTTTAGGTTCTATTTAATCTGCCCTGAGGATAATCAATGCATGTTGTTGGTTTTTAATTAAAGAAAGCTGCCGTTATATTTTTTACATTTTACATTAATTAATTATATTTTGGGGAATTTTTCTTTAATTAATCTATTATCTATCACTGACCGATGCTTTCAAATTTCAAAAACAAAAAGGGAACATAAGATTATTTTAACTTTTAATTAAATATTACATCAGATATTTTTTAAAATTATTATTAAATGAAATTTAAACAAAACAATAAACACGAACCTTATAATCCAAAATAAATGATTAAAATTATACAAAATTATATAACTAAAAGAAATCTAAATTATATTATTATATCCCTATTTATTGCTTTTAATTTGAGATCGAAATGTGTGCGGGTTAATGCTGAATTATACATATATTTATACATTTTTAATATTGTTACACACACAATTCGATATCAAAAAGTTTAAATTTGTGTGGGATAGACCGGTCAGTGAGAGACGACAGAAAAAGGTGAAACTTAAGATTCGAATACGAATCTTACTGTTTCAATATATGATTTCATATTATTATTATTTTCGGGATATTCCATGTGGAAAAATAGCTAAATAGCTGACGTTTTGGTACAATAACAAGTACTATTTTCAAAGTGCATTTGAAAAGGATACTGTTTATTGTACTGAAACATCAGCTATTTAGCTATTATGCCACACATAATATCCCAAAAATAATAATAATATGAAATCATCATTTATCCTTGAAAATATTAGAATTAATATATATATTATATCGGTTGAAAATGTATGTCCATTCAAGAAGATTTAGAATTTAAGCAAAAGTACCGCAAATTCAATCATGACCGAGATACACAGGTCAGGAGCAATCATGAATTCTAACCTGTTTGCCCCTTCCACCAATCTATAACACTAAGAACAATACTGACAGTGATACCACGTAAATTCATTCTATCCCGGCCCAGTCCTACAATGTTTTGCATGAGAACTCTGCTGATGATGATGATGAGAGATTGAGTGAGCCCAAGATATTTTGTTAAAATATTCATGAATATAATAATTATTAAGGAGATTCGAACAACTGGATTAAAGTTTAAAAATATAATTATTTATTTTGACAAAAATTTAAGATTTTATATATGTAATCAACTTCACATATTTAAACTATTATTTTGGTTACAAATCTTTGAAATCTTTATACAATTATTTTATTTTAATAGATATCAATTCAGGGCAGTGGTTACAATATTGAACATATATTTAAAACAGAATTTTAATTCATGTTACAAAACAGATCTGGTTGTTTTGGTGGGCGTTTATACATTAAGAATAATACATATTAAGATACGATAGAGTTTCACTGGTTATACAATTTTATAGAATGCCCTTGAAATTTCATGCATCAGTTTATTTTCATTTATAGACTTTATTTGTAACAATAAAATAAGGATACATTTTGATCAGTAAGTAGACTAAAAACATTATTTATTACACATTTTCGACATTTAGCAATCAAATATTCTGAAACTCTATAAATATGGGAATTGCTTATTTCAATAAAGGGAAGGGCAGCTTCATGAGAGGTTGGATTTAAACTCCAACTAAAAATATTACAAAGAGAAAAACATTTCATTATTACACAACATTATGGTTTAGTTTGTCAAACAGGCTAAAAGAAAAATGAAATATAAAAAATTCCAGTGCTAGCATAATAGCTGAATATTTGCGGATCCAATATTTTATGAGGTGCTTTATCATATTACAGAAGAAAACAATCTAACCGACTTGTCATCCCACATTTAGTGGAATTGGCTGACAAATGGTCATTGGATGGAGATGCAATGGGGCCGAACTTTGCCAGAATTATCCCATGCATTGCTCTCGATATGCAAGTATATATGCATATGGTCCAGGGCTTTTTTTATGACCTGAAACGAAGATCAGATGACTCAGATGTTCTGACACACATCTCTAGATAAAGCTTAGTAACACAAAGAGTGGCCTATGCTTACAATGCTTTTATAAGAATATGAAAGCATTCAGTTTAAATATTAACATAAAGTCTTAAATGGTTTAAAAAATACATAATGATATGTTAAAATGATGACCCATGTGAGATAAAGTCATTTATCAAAATTTAACACTATAATTAATGAAGTGTGCATTGCTCCCCCTTTTTGAATCACTAATTTGTTTAACATAATAAAAAACTAAAATTCGTGCACTTAAAAGTGTGGATAAAATAGATTTAAATCGCCAGCCTTTTGGCAATGATGATCAATAAGGAAATTAATCAAATTAACGGACATCAATATCCACCCCAGATTGAAAAGTATTTATATATTTATAATCAAATATTTTTTAAAAGGCATATATTTATTTAAAATACAAACACAATCTTACGAGTCATTTAGAAATAACTAATGAAATAATTAATCCCCCCCTTTCTAAGTTCATAAAACTGGGCTTGATTGGCATTTACAAATAAAAGTTTAGTGAAAATATAAAAATATCATTAAAAATAGATTATAACTGCACTAAATTATAAGAAAAATAAGAAGTGTGAGATGGATGAAAGATTTTATAATATTAGATTAGGTTATACAGAATCAATAATCATGAAATAATTAGTAGTTTTAACATACTTGCTGATTGGTAAGTTAAACGAGATTCAAAATATATAGAAAACATTAGTTTTACAGAGTTAGTATTCATGTAAGACAATTGTAATGACTTTAGATTTATTACCTCATGACTCTATGTGATAAAGTAGGCACGAGTCTTCTGTGGCAGGCATCATTCTTTGATTTAACATGTCTTCTGGTTTCAGTGGTTCTTGGACAGCATGGGCAAACTTGAGCAGTAGGGGCTACATCTCTGCATGAAGAAGAGTCAGACTGAAGATGGAAGGGGGTTTAAGCCTCTCAAAAATTAAACAGACGTGAAGTTTGTTAATGACTATTGACCAAACTTTCCAACACTATATATTTCTGGGCATATTTATACCAGTTTTCAGTTATGCAAAGAATGTTTTTAATTAAACTTCTTAATCTTTAATTAATGTCTAATTTACTGAAATAGTCTGTCTTTGGTTATTGGAGATGCTATTGTTAGATAACTGTCCAAAAATAACTTCAAATTAATTTCCAGATTGGAAATAGATTTGACAAAAATGTTAACAGCTAACTAAAATCAGTTAACTTTGTTTTAAATTTTACTTTAATTTAAAAATTTTTTCTTAATCATGAAACAAAGTAATATTCTCTATCCCTTTAATTACTCTTGGACAGTCAATGATTGGATCTTCCATCTTAAATATTTGCGTAATTATATGAAAATAAATAATTATAAAGTAAATAACATATAGTTAAGGAAAAATACAAAATTATTTACAAGATTTGTTTGTGCTTTTATATATTATATAAAAGGTCCAATAATATATGTATATATCTGATTCGCATCCATAAAAGTTAATATTTAATATTAAAAAAAAATTATTTGAAATTTATATTTATAAACTTTTATAGACGCTTCTTAGAAATATATGTGTAGTTTATATACATGTGATGAAAAAAAAACAGGATATAATGTGGGAAGTGGTAGAACAGTGAATCTCAATCTTAAACTAAAGCTGACAGTTACACATTTCCCAACTTAATACGACAAAGAAAAAAATTGAATTAAAAAAATGCTTTTACTATGAATACATTCACGACTAAACAACAACCAATTTTCTTTCAATACAGTACTTAATTATCTAATATGTTATCTAAAAAAATGGTTTATGATAGTTCCCTTTTGTACACTAAAGGTTTCTGAACATATTTTCCCCATCTTCAACTATCTCCTGCCCTACTCTTTCGGTTGCTCCCCATAATTTATTTTAACTCCCTGCTATCCTGAACTGTCACCTACATTATATATATATAATGTTTGGTTCACTAATTAACATACGATTATATCTCTAACTATTTATATATAAATATGGAAAGCAAAGAAAAATTATATATATATAAACTACCATATTACTTGGCTTTTTCCTTTTCTATTTTGTTTTGACTGTTCTTCCACACCTAGAATAGACAGGAAGTTTTATTATTATTATACAGTCATTATTACATTTTGTCATGATTGCTTATTAATATACAAAATTTATTCATAATTAACATTGATTCTCTACTACCACCCACTCAATCCGGGTTCAAATTTATTTTTATTAAGTACTGTGTTTTAAAATAACACCTGTTGGCAAATTAATGTCAGGGCACCATCCAACAATGTCACTCATAATGTACAAATAAAAGCTGGGTCACTCAATTCTCATCCACAAGAAATATATATTTTGTAATAACAGTCTTTTCAAAATGTGTTGATAATTACATTCTTTTACACATATATACATTATTATATACATATGACATTAATTACAATTATATTTTTGGATGTATAAACATGAGAAAAAAATTTATGATGACTGGGCATACAAACTCAAAAAAAAAAAATCTTACATATATACATTATTTAGTGTTATTCAAAAAAAAAGGAAAAACCATATATATTTAACACTATACAGGGTATTGAAGGGTGTGAGAATATTGAATAGCCTCATGACTGGGCATCCAAACCTGGGAAAAAAATTTACTATACCGGTTGAAAATGTATGTCCATTGAACAAAATTTAGAATTTAAGCAAAAGTACTCTGAATTCAATCATGTCGAGATACACAGGTCAGAAGCAATCATGAATTCTAATGTTTGCCCATTCCACAAATTTATAACACTAAGAACAATGCTTACAGTGATACCACATATAGTCATTTTATCCTGGCTTGGTTCTACAAGGTTTTGCATGAGAACTCAGGTGATGACGATGAGAGATTGAGTGAGCACAAGTTATTAAGCTAAAAATATACATAAATACAAATATTATTAAGAAAATTCGAACAACTGGATTAAAGTTTAAAAATATAAATATTTATTTTGACAAAAATTCAAAATTTTATATATGTAATCAACTTTGAGATTACACCTGAGAGATTCAAATTTTATAAAATGTTCAGTGCAGACATTAAAAGCTCAGTGAATATGGCATTAATGGTGACGTTACTTTTACATGCATTTGGATTACTTATTGTCTATATTCAATAATATAATTAATTCTAAAATTATAATTATTATAAAAAAAATTAAAATTACTTACAAATAGCGTTCACTGTGGAGGACTGAATTGGGATATATGTTCTAAAATTGCAGCAAAAGGATCAGCTTTGTATGACTGCCTCCACATAAACTCGCTCAAATATGAGTCCAGGTGCTGACGTGCTGTCCCTCTGTGTTTTTTATTATGCCATTTGACCAAACCCCACAACCTTTCAACATTCTGTGTATGTACGCCAGTTGTGGGGTCTACGAAGTTGTATGTGTGATTAACACGATGGTGTTCGTATCCAGCCTCAGCTAACTCTTCACTCTTGTATCCCTTCCAGCAATCGCTGTAGATAGTCGAGCCTTCGTGTACATTTTGCAAAATTTCTTGCATGAGAGTAGACGCACTTCTATCTCGAATGGCTACAATAAAGCGTTCCTCATTCTCTCTGCACAAGCCACCAAATAGCCATTGCTGTGGTAGGACTCTTCCGGCATTGTTCTTCCGTTTTGTGAAGAGGCTTTCATCAATCTCAACGATTGTGTTGGGACCTCCGATTTTCCGCCTTGCATTTCTTAACAATCTCCAGGTACAAACTTCCCGGAGGTAGTTGTTCCAATCGATAACAGTTTTGTCTGAAATATTCAATTCCTCTGCACAAAATGTTATCGATGTTAATTCTTTGGACCAACTATAGATGAAATGTATAGCGGTCACGAAAGTCATTTTGGAGCCAACAAACCACGTGCCTTTTCTAATTGCAATTTCTGACAGGCAATCCTTCAAGTTACACCACCATTGTTTCTTGGAATTGTGAATATACTTTTTCATTTCATGCCCATTTTGACATAATTTCCTTTTTGGGAGAAGACCGCGGTCTTGTAAGAAGATGATCGCTTCTTCCTCCATACTCGGTAAACTAAACAAGGTTCTTGGAGCTTCAGCCATATCACAAAGTAAAATATCAAGGAGGCAATGGAAGAGCTGAAAAAAATCACTGTGATCAAGTGGATAGCAAAATCACAATAGACAGAAAAATCAAAAAATTTCCCAAACCTCTCTCCTAATTTTAAATCTCGCGGTTAAAAAAAAAAAAATTGACTCTCTGATGGATTAATCATGCCAGTCACTTCGTTGCCATGACAACGTTGTCATACAAAGATCATCGATGCCTACCGGAAGGGAAACCGGTGGGTCAAATATGTCATCAGGCAAATTATCCGTAAGTACCATATATATATATATATATGGTTTGTGTGTATATATTTTATTGTTGTGAGGAAGATTGCAAAGGCAATCGAAGCTGTTAACTGTAAAGAAATGAATGTATGAGCACTGGTTTAATAATAAAAGAATTAGATATGTAAAAAGATTATTTGGTTATCCACCAAAATTTAGTATATTACTATGTTTTTAAGACAGAGAATTGCAACAAGTATTATAATTACAGGTAAAATTCCGATATTTTTAAAAACAAAACTTGTTTTAAACTAGCGCCATCTTTGTTTTTTACTTTTATAACAATAGTATGTCATGCTATTTGTGAGGTATCTTGTAATTCTGAGACTAATGTTCAATACTGTTTTGTCAATGAAATTTTTAAATTTAGTCAATTAAACACAGATGTTCTTGGATCTGAGATTTACAACATTTTAATCAATGTTTGTTCTTGGCTATTCTAAAAAAAAAAATCTACAGAATATACTTAATGTTTGTAGTGAATTATAATATGCTGAGTATGGAATTATTCAGCTGGAGGAATAATAACTCTTGACTCCCAAATAATGTAGTTATTTTTAATTGAGAGTTTTTGTTTCAAGTGCAGTGCACTAGATTCAACTCATTAGGGTTTTTGTTTGGCCAATCGTGTTGGATTCATTTCTGTAACATTTGAAATCAAAGATGGTTAGAGATCAGCAGCCTCAGCAGGGCATTTGACTTAAGGCACCTCAATGGGAATTTATTTTCCTCAATGTATTCTCTTTTAAAATTATGACCTAAAAAAATTGAACTATTTCAGCAATCATGGTAAGCATGCTGAATAATCTTTTTATTTGATATAAAAATATATAACAGGTGTCTATGATCAATCTGTCAATGAATTATTTATCATAAAGACAGTCATAAAATTTTTAAAGCCATTGATCAAGACTAAGGCCTCTATCAATTTGAGCATAGTTTTCTTAGTTTTTGAGAGATACTTTAATGTGAATGCAATGGGGTAGAGTGTCCCATCATCATTCCTATGAGACTACACATCACTTGTTCCACTGTTAATGCATCACAAATTAGTAGCAGCACTCATTTAGAGTCAAAATGTGCTAATACTATTGAGTCTGATATTAGGTTTTCAATTTATTGAAATTTCTATCATGCTTATTGTGCCACTTCTAGATTGGAATTTTTCAGTAGTTTTTATAGTGATTCAGCTGCTTCAATTTTATGATTTCTATCTTGTCTAAATAAGTGATAAAGCCTAACAAAGATTAGTTATTTTTGTTTCTAGGCATCTTTGCTTTCTAAATTGCTATGAATTTGTCATGTTGGATAATTACCACCTGCATCTATTCTAAATCCAGAAATTCAAGTTCTTTAGCCTTAAAAATACCTTTGACCAAGTTTATTTTAATGCATAGGGTTTCAAATTTTGTAAGAGTTGTTTAGTAAAACTCCAGAGTTGTTAAGGAGCTCTAACTAGTAATAAATATTTATTAAAGTAAGCTAGTGCACCAAATATTCCCAAAATAAGTTGGTTAATGTCTCTGTAAAATATACCTGGAGTGATCAACATTTCAAAAGACACTTGATTCATTTTAAATAAATCGTTGTGAATGATTATCAACAATGCTTTTTCAGCCTGATCATAAACAGGTAGCTGCAAGTATATGTTTCAAATCAATTTTTTGTAAAGCATTCCAGCTCACAGTGTGGATAAGATCTGCTTAACTGATAGTAATGAATGATTATCAGATACAATGCTTTGTTGATTATCCATCATAATAACCACAAATATGCACATCACTGACAATTGGAGTAGCCCATTCTGGGTAAAATATGGACTCAATGACTCTGAAGCCTTCCACATCTCAATCTGAGCTTCCACTTAAGCTCTCAAAATCATGGGCAATGGTTTGCAGTGACAATCGATTAATTTTACTTTCTTATATTCTGGAAATTACTTCAGTCTAGTCATCTTTTAATTTGCTTGTAGTTGAGAACTAGCTCACTTTAATCACTAAGTTACTGCATCAGTCACAGTCTAATAAGTTGCCATATTTAGCTGCTGATAGAACCACAGGTAGTGATACTGTTTTATTATGCATCATAACTTTAACTGTTGTTTGCTTTAGGAGTGTTATTTGATTGCTTTGGTAATCAGTGAATATTTTTCTGCTGGGCTGAAAATGATATTTATTTTGCTTATTAATAATAACTTTTATCTTTTTGGGAGCAATGAATACTGCAGACCCAGTGGACAGTTCCAATTGCTATAAGCATATCATTAACAAGTATTTTGCATTTAAAGTAGTGTCAATACCTCTCACATTGTCTATACATGCATTTAATTTCAGAAATTTTTAATTGCCTTTCTCGTTTTTCAGAAGAGATTCATCAATTTTGTTTTTAGCACTTTTTAATATATATAAACTTTATATTAATGTGGACATTTGGTGTGTGCATGTCTTGATTGAGCACATATATAACAATGCTTTTCATCCATTGTTATTATTTTATGTGGGCAGTGACTTTACTTCCAGCTGAGTGTTTGACTAATCCAGTTTTGACCTCAATGGTTTGAATGGTTCTTCAATAGGCCTGCTTGAGTAGCTGTTGATTCCACTAAAATCACTTGGAAAAACATTGGATTCAAATATTATGTCAGAATCCATTAACAGCTTGACCCTGATGTTTTGGTTTCTAATGTCATAAATAAATTGATCATGTAGAGCTTCAATTAGGAAGCATCTGTAATTATATTGTTAAGTTTGTTTTTTAGGATAATAGCAAAATATTCAGATTTGTCCCCTTTCCCTTGTGTACAAAAATTGAAATGACATCTAGGCACCATTGCTAGAAGGTTTAAGCAAAAAGTTAGTAGAGACCACACTTTGTCAAACTCAAAATTAGTTGGCATCTCTGTCATTGTATGGGCTTTAAGATTCATAAGGCTGAAGATCCAACCACAGAAAAGATTGTGACTAATTTTAATTCAGGCTTCTTAATTTGACTAGCCTGTAAGTAAAAGAGTACTTGATCTCTATAACGTGGTTACTTTTCTGGATAGGCAGAATCAAAATCTTCAATTGAGCAATATTTACTCATTTTATTATTTCCTTCTTTATGCTGTGAGAGCAAAATGGCTTTTTATTTGTGAGAGTAACCACTCAAGTTGATTTCTTAAACTTTATTGGACAAGCTACTGTTGCATAACTATCAATGTTTCATTGAATACCAAAATCTTACAATCCACTGGACATAGTTTTTTTCTTTATTAATAAGAAGCAACAATTAATATTTGATTTTAAATTATTTTATTGATGCTGATAATAGTAGCAGCCAAATTTTATGATTCAATGATGAAGCCTAATGGCTCACAAGGGCAAAACTTTGTCATTGTAAACTTTTTATCTATCCATGTTAAAATTTTTTTAATATTGTTGACTGCACCAAAATCTGTTATTTATTATGGTGTATATATATATGTATTTAAAATTAGAATAATTTTTTTTTTTTAAATTCGTAAATAAAAACTAAAAGCTAAAAAATTAAAAGTTGTTAATGTATATAATATATCACACAGATGGAATGAAAACTTTTAAAATATTATTTTATTTTTTAAAAAAAAAATATTTGAACGTACTTTTTTATAAAAAAAGTACAAGATCTAATGATAAAATATTTTTGTAAATGGAAATGATTGTTTTATAAATTTAATGAATAGCAAACTAGCCCTTGGAGCTCTTATGTAAAAAAGTCATGTGTAAGATATTGATAATAGAACAAAAAAATTAGATGTCCAATAGAAACAGCAATGAAGGCTCGGACCATAATAAAAATTTGGAACAGGAAACCATTGTTCAGTGAATCTGGACGATTAGTATAAAAGGAAAAATATTGAAATTAAGAACAGTTCCAGCTTGATTGTTTTTGAGAAGCATGATAAGATGCACTTGTCACCCTCTCTCACTTATTTAAAAATGAAATGACTGTAATACCAGAATTGAAGCAGCTAAGACCACCTTCAGACAAACCGGTCTTCAAATAAAGACTTTGTGGGAATTGACACCAGGAACCAGGAGCTCTTCTACTGTATGAGATATAACTGAAAAATTTTTTTAAAAAATAATTAAGAACTTTCAAGATTTGATAAGCTCAACCTAATTTTTTGAAAATGAACTTTAATCTGACTTTTCAAATCAATTATTAATGTTTAATTTTTATACATTTGAGTTTGCTAAAAATCATTTTCCATTTTTTTATTAATATTTATTGTATAAATTATTTAAATTCATTAAATTTAAGTTGGGTATAGATGCTTGCATAGATTCGTTAATGTTTAATGTTTTTTTTTTTTTGTATTTGATTGAAATATATAGACATTTGGTAAATAATGATACCTCACATTGAGTATCTAAAATGTATTTATTCAGATGTCTTTTAAGTTATTAATGTCAATGTGGCATCTCATGATGAATGTCATTGGGTTTCTTGTAAATTTCCCTCTGCAATTCCATCAGTGACTTTATATTTTGATCGTTTGTGTTTATTTTGAAATGTTTTAACTGTGTAATCTATGTAGCCTATCTATACTCAACATGATAAACAAACTTTTATAAAATTCATCTGTGTAAACTTATATAAATGTTAAATTTAAGTAGGGCATAAATGGTTGCATAAATTTGTAAAGTTATATATATTAATTTAAGTGGGGGGGGGTATCTTAGGTTATTTGTTTTGTAGTTAGATTGGGTGAATGTATTAGATATATTGGTGTAATTAGTAAATGTAGAATGAGATTCGCCATGTGCAGAATCCTATTATATGCCACACTTGGGTAAAATAAGTCCCATATCTCATTGACCTTCAGAAGCAGATGGTATTCCCTGCTCCTTGTGTCACCCCTCATAGCCTATGGAAGTGGATAGTAAGATAGAAAATGCAGTCCCTTCCTATGAAGTTTTTTTATTGTTCTTCTCGCCAGACATTTATTTCTGAACTGGACAAGAGTCAATGTCTTCTCTAACCATGCTGTTCAGAGTTACATTTCTGACAGTATGGTATTTGTGCTGTCATATTCATGCTGCATTGAATACATTGATGTATCAGATGGGTTGACGTTGGT
Organism: Epiperipatus broadwayi; assembly: GCA_028023455.1. Classification (NCBI taxonomy): domain Eukaryota; kingdom Metazoa; phylum Onychophora; class Udeonychophora; order Euonychophora; family Peripatidae; genus Epiperipatus; species Epiperipatus broadwayi. The sequence goes on from JAQFVV010013713.1 coordinate 79,183, forward strand.
TTGACTGTGAACTTTTGAGCCTAAAATTAAATACGGGATAGAATATTTTCTTTTCAAATGCAATCTATGTTGTTTATTCATACTCAACAATCTTAAAAAATATTATTAAACTCATCTGTGCAGATGGTTGAAAATTTAAAATAATAATTTAAATTTAATAGTTAATATTAAAATCTAAAATAATAAATGTTATTCCTCAAATTTTAAATGATTATATATGTGCGTTAATAAATGTTGTTTGTGTGTTAATTACTGGCAGTGGTGTATTTTATTTTTGTTAATATTGAAAAGATATTTTAACAATTTATATTGTTTAAATATCTGTGTCTCACTGAGCTAATGACATTGGGCTGGCAGTTGCAATAAACCATAACGATGTAAAAGTTTAATCTTAACAGTGCATCTCTGCCTACTCTATAAATTTTCTAGTTTCAAGTAGCCTAGTGGTGCTCTGTAGTGCAGATACGGCACCTTGATTAATCAGCCTTTATCGGACCATTATAATATATATAACAGCTTTTGCAGGTTCATCCGTGTTAAAAAATTTTAAATATTGATATACTGACATTTTGACTTGATCACACAAGTCATCTACTTGGTGTTAAAAATAGAAAGATGGTTGTAGAGGGGCTACAATTATTGATTTCAAAAAAAGTTAAAGTTCCACCAATATTAAAAATGTTAAATTAAGAATGTTTTTTTTTAAAAATCTTTCCAAATAGGAGGAAATTTGCATGTATCATCTCACTTATTGATACAATATGGCCTTTTAAGTATCTCATTGGCTTCTTTTATTTTGCACTGGTAAAGATTATCACATCTGGATATGAACCTGGTACATTTTTGCTATTGGTGGAACTTTATGGTTTTTTGAAATCAGTGATTGTAGCGCCTCTACAACCATCTTTCTGCCTTTTATCACCCAGTAGATGACTTGTGTGATCAAGTCAAAAGATTGGTATATCAATATTTAAAGTTTTTTAACATGATAAACCCGTAAAATATGCCTTTTATATATGCAATCTCTGAAAATGTTCAAATCAACATATATATAATATTACAAATCGATGTCTGTATTTCTTCAAAATAATATATGTAAATTTTTAAATAAATATTAGAAAATACAGTACTTAAAAAGTTTATAAAAATATATCTATAACCATCACTTAGGAGTGCTTTCAACTATCCTTGTAGTTTTTGTCAACTAGTAGTGTTAAAATGTCAGCTTTACCATAATTCCATGATGTCAACTTTTCCATAATTCTGTATTCATAACGTTTGCTCTTTGCCTATTGATTGAATCTTGCTTGTAGCTATATATTAACATAGCTCTTTAATTTTTCTTTTATTATTATTTCTTTCAGTTTCCAGTATTTTTACATTACTATAATTAAAATCAAAACCATATATACATGATTTATTATGGTCATAAAAGAGAAACTGATAAATTATCATTATTTTTATAATTTTGTTTAGTATTTTGAACCCTTTTTAATAATAACAAGTGCACTGCCACACCTAAATGATCATTTTTAAATGGTACAATTTTTATTTGTCAATAAGGTTTTATCTTTTGAATTATTTATTAATGTATTTAATGTAGGTGGTGCATAAAATGCAATATCACATATGTCTTTATAAATTTTCTTAATGAAACTTGCCTGATGATTCGAAATATATGGTATTGATATCCAATTTTTTTATCAGAAGAATTAATATTATTATTAATATTATTTATGTATTTAGAATTTATATTGTTAATAGTATAATAAACATAATCATTATTATATTTATAATTTAAATGCTCGATATAATTATGATTACATTTATTATACTAATAAAATTATAATTCTAAATATAAAAATAATATTAATAATAATGTTAATTCTGATAAAAAGATTGGATATCAATACCATATATTTCGAATCAACAGGCAAGTTTCATTAAGAAAATTTATAAAGATATATGTGATATTGCATTTATGCACTACCTACATTAAATAAATTAACAAATAATTCAAAGATAAAACCTTATTGACAAATAAAAATTGTATCATTTACAAATGGATATGTAGGTGTGGCAGTGGATATGTAGATGAATGGAGGTGTACATCGAAAAAAGAACAACATAGCATTTATTATTATTAAAAAGGGTTCAAAATACAAAACAAAATTATAAAAATAAGGATAATTTATCAGCTTCTGTTTTATATGACCATAACAAATCATGTATCTATTGTATTCATTTTAGTTATAGTAACATAAAAATATTGGAAACTGAAAAAAAAAATAAAAGAAAAATTAAAGGAAGGCGATGTTAATATATAAATACAAGCAAGATTTAATCAATAAGCAAGCAGCAAACATTAAGATTACAGAATTATGGAAAAAGATGACATCATGAAATTATGGGAAAGTTGACATTTTAAAAGTGTTAGTTGACAAAAACTACAAAGATAGTTGAAATCGCTCCTAAGTGACGGTTATAGATATATTTTTATAAACATTTAAGTACTGTATTTTCTAATATTTATTTATAAATTTACACACACA
>JAQFVV010013714.1:0-81677 GCA_028023455.1 Epiperipatus broadwayi
CCACACAGAACTGCCACCATCTAGGTAGTGAAGCCACCCATAGTACTAAGATCGAACATAGTTTATCGGTTCCACAATACAATCTACAAAACAATGCATCTGATGTGACATTAGTAAACATTTCTTTAGGCACGGTGGTCAGGGATATGCAAGAGATTCATGATTTATTTTCGAGTTAGCCAATAATCACACTAATATTAATTAAACATTCATATTTACATAATCGAGGAAATATTATATAGAATGGGTATCGAATAAATAAAACGTAACTGCAGACGTATAGTTTAAAATTATTTATTGAAACATTTTAATAAAAAAAATCATTTATTAATAATATTTTATAGATTTAAAGTTTCAGTAGCGGGATTTGCGATACTATTATACATTAAAGAATACATTTATTTATTTAGACATATTTTATATTTAAGACCTCAGTAGCGGTATTTCCAATACTGTAATGTTTACAAAAGAAATACATTTATTTGAAGGCATAATCTAGCTACCTAAAATTCTTGAGCAAGTATTTCTAAGGCATGCCTTGAGGGATTTATACCTTTGCAATGCAAGAGTCTAAAGTAAAATTTATAAGAGTAGCGGCAGACATATATTTATTTAATTAAAATATTTATTTATAACTAAGGGCAAACATTTATCTGAGAGTGAATTATGAAGATAATGCAGGGATGGAGTGATACATAGAATAAAAAAGTTAGTTAAAGAAAACATGTGGTACGCTAGAAAGGCGATATGGAATGGCAGTATATTGAAACTGCAAAGCCGTGAATGAGTTTATAAGAATGACGGGCTGGCATTTTCCATCGGCCCAAAGAAGTAAGGTGTCACATAAGCATAACCAGGGACAAGCGGTTCGTGCCAAAATTGCCTTCTGGCTGCATGATGGTCGTCAAGCCCTACGGGAGCATTTATTATGTCTGCTTGTGTAGGATGACTGGGGTTAAATTCAACCCTATAGAATCCAGAATATTCATGGCTTGTAATGGGTTATCGTGTCTCTAAATGTAGCACATGTATAATGTACAGACAATCCTGTCAAGACTTAAATATATTTTCTAACTCGGCCCTACATTATCAACGTTTAATAAAGAACGTTGGTGACTCTCAAAGAAATGCAAATTTTAAGGAATTATTAATTAAGATTTAATAAATATAAAACATATATAAACTAGGTGATTATTCAACTAATACGCCAGCCATTTGCAAAGTAGTAGACCCCTGCATTACAATAAATGAAGCATTGAATGCGTGTCGATTTATATAAAAATTAAGTTATTTATGAAAGTAAATATTAATGAAAATTTGACATGCATTCACTGTTTCAAGCGATCATAGATTTAAACTTAGAAAATTATGAGCATGCGATAATTATATGATAAAATGTAGATTTTAGAAATACGTACCCAAGAAAGATAGAGTGAGGTAAGCTAGATTTTTAGAGAAATTTACACAATAAATTAATTATTAAATTTTAGTCTTACAAATGATAATTTTACATTTTATAAGTTATATAAGTAGTATGAAGAATGAGCTATAGCATATTAGTAGAGTACTCTAGAGAATTTGGACACAGGTACCTGTTTTATGAGAAGTTTTCCGATTCCATTGGTTAGTAGCAAATTGTTCATGATTAGCAGTTTTTTCCTGTACTTAGGTGGTTCATTTAATTTAACAGCAGCAGTAGCTTTCTCATTATTTTAGGCAGCAGATCTTCGTGGTTGAATTTATGAAGGCAATGGAAGGTTTGGCATCCGATAGGCCATCTCCAGATGGAGAATAGTCTGGGCGCTTTTAGTCGGTCATACCATGGCAGGAAAAATTTATTTAATATCTTGGAGACTCTCAACTGATTGAGAGCACAACTCAAGTTAAAGTGACAAGTTTCTAATAAGTCTAAAATGGCCTCCTTTTTTAGATCTTATCTTTTACATTTTATTAGTGTATTTTTAGATTTTACTTAATCTGCCCTGAGGATAATCAATGCATTTTTGTTAATTCTAATTAGAGAAAACTGCCGTTCTATTGTTTACGTTTAGATTTTACATTTAATTTTTGCATTTAGATTTTAGGGAATTTTTCTTTCTAATTAATCCATTATCTCTCACTGACCGATGCTTTTAAAATTTCAAAGACAAAAGGGAACATACGATTACTTTTACTTTTAATTAAATATTACAATCTATTTCTAAAATTATTACTAAATGAAATTTAAACAAAGCAATAAATAATGAATTTTACAATTCAAAATAAATGATTAAATTTATATATTTTTATATAACTAAAGGAAGAAATCTAAATTATATTATTTATCTTTATTTATTGCCTTAAATTTGAGATCGAAATGTGTGCATATTTATGGTGAATTCTACATAGATGTATACATTTTTAATATTGCTACACACACAATTCGATACCAAAAAGTTTAAATTTGGGCAGGATAGACTGGTGAGTGAGAGACGATAGAAAAAAATGAAACTTAAGATTCGAATACGAATCTTACTGTTTCATTTCCCCGTACTTCCCGGGAACAATTAAGGAAGAACAAAGGAGGCAAGGAAAGAGAACAAAAATTTTTGCTACATTACATAATTTAAATACGAAAAAAAATTATATTTTTTTTTTACAGATATATAGAAATATAGAAAGCAGAGATTACATGAAGCAATGAATAATTTATATACCCGGATCCAGAATTTATAGTTTAATTAAAATGGCCTAATTTGGCCATGTCTGGTTAAAATCATAGTAATATTAGTTAAACTGATTATATATATATATATAAATTCTTAAAACTAATAATAATTAAAACAATAATATATATATAACAAAATTTCTATCTAAAGCCCTATTTAACCAATGTAAATTCCATTCAACCAAGTTCATTATACCAAATTCATTTTAATATTCTCATATACGTTTAATAACCGTCCTAAGAGTCTAATATTTTTACAACCCCGGGTCAGGTGGATAATATCTGTCCCTCTTCATCGATGATTGCAGCATTGGGTTTTCTAATTTTTGCCTTCTATCAGGTGGTTCTTTGGCCCAATGGTTCAAATCCAAGGTAGTAAAAAATTCAATCATTTCTATATCTTTTATTCGACTGCCTGTCATTAATGGTTGGTTGGATAGCGGTATGCTACACTGGATCGTTCTATATTTCTATTTCCTCATATTCCACCAGTCTTTGGCAGAACCTTGCAGATGGTAACTAGCTATAGATATCTGCTCATCTGGTCCTTTCTTATGAAATTGGAAGAACTTCTGTAAGCTCTCTAGGTAGGTTTGAGGTTTTTCCCTTATTTCCACTCTAAATATTTTAATGTGGACCATCTTTGCTAAATGGCTTTGGTATCCAATGTCCATTTTCATGCTTTCTTCCATGACTTTTGGTCCTATTTTTTTTGTCCCCGTCCATGCTTGTCTCCTCTTTAATGCTGACTTCATTCTCCGGTTCTTGTGGGCCTTTATTTGCTGGAATGAGGTCTCTTTGCTCTTCACACTTATTTACACTTATTACACTATCTCGTCTGCTCTTCTATTATTATAGGTTCGTCAGATCTTTCTGACTTCCTTTCATTTTCCATATCTTTAATCTCTCCTTCCTTTTTACTAACTGGGGATATTCCAAAATGTTCTTTGATCATTTCAAAATATCTCAACATATCCCTATCAATTTTCTGACACTCCCTAACTCTTATCTCCTCCTCTTCCTGTCTCGTTTTTGGTTCTTCATATCTTCTTCTCGCTTCCTCACATATTTTCCTCCATTCTTCTTTATCCTGTCTAAGTATTTCAAGTAACTTTAGACTAAAGTTCATTGATCCTATACTGTCATTTTCTGCTTCCATTATAATATTATTTATTTATTTTATATTACTAGCATTAGACTATTCCCCACTGGTATCTTGGCCCTATCACACTCTTTCACTGCCCTCATCTACTCTACATTGCCCTATCTCTATATTGCTGCATTTAACATATATATTATAGCAAACTACTGCTAATGCATATAAGCCACTGCTGTCTATGATATATATATAATGGTGCTTTAATAAAATATTTACTGCTACTTGCTTTATCATTTGGCAAGTGATTACTTTTTTTTGTGACATATATATATATAAAAATATTTCATTAGATCCGAGTATTTTCATTCCTTCTTAAATTACACACACATCCCTGCTTTCCTTAAATTTTTTATTATGCCTGCTGTTCTTTCATTCACTCGACCCACATTATTTCACTCGATTTATTTTTTTCAGTATTTTTATCAAAAACAAACTCGTATATATATAGAATAATTAGCTAACTCGGTAATGAACGCTAAAAGAAATGTATATGCATTATATTTTTGCTCAGGATATGTATGGGTTTTATAATCGAAGCCTCCACGTTTGTTGGTGCCAAACGCTAAAAAAAAATTATACTATGTAACAGTCAGAAAACATGTGACTCGTTAACATAGTGCAGAATTCGACCACTACACAACTGCAGCACCATCTAGGTAGCGAAGCCACCCGTAGTACTAAGTTCAAACATAGTTTATCGGTTCCACAATACAATCTACGAAACAACGCATCGGATGCGACATTAGTAAACATTTCTTTAGGCACGGTGGTCAGGGATATGCAAGAGATTCATGATTTTATTTTTGAGTTAGCCAATAATTACACTAATATTAATTAAACATTCATATTTACATAACTGAGGAAATATTATATAGAATGGGCATCGAATAAATAAAACGTAACTGCAGACGTATAGTTTAAAATTATTTATTGAAACATTTTAATAAAAAAAAATCATTTACTAATAATATTTTATAGATTTAAAGTTTCAGTAGCAGGATTTGCAATACTATTATATATTAAAGAATACATTTATTTATTTAGACATATTTTATATTTAAGACCTCAGTAGTGGTATTTCCGATACTGTAATGTTTACAAAAGAAGTACATTTATTTGAAGGCGTAATCTAGCTACCTAAAATTCTCAAGCAAGTATTTCTAAGGCATGCCTTGAGAGATTTATACCTTTGCAATGCAAGAGTCTAAAGTAAAATTTATAAGAGTAGCGGCGGACATATATTTATTTAATTAAAATATTTATTTATAACTAAGGGCAAACATTTATTTGAGAGTGAATTATGAAGATAATGCAGGGACGGAGTGATACATAGAATAATAAAGTTAGTTAAAGAAAACACGTGGTACACTAGAAAGGCGATATAGAATGGCAGTATATTGAAATTGCAAAGCCATGAATGAGTTTATAAGAATGACGGGCTGGCATTTGCCATCGGCCCAAAGAAGTAAGGTGTCACATAAGCATAACCAGGGACAAGCGGTTCATGCCGAAATTGCCTGCTGGCTGCATGACGGTCATCAAGCCCTATGGGAGCATTTATTATGTCTGCTTGTGTAGGACGACAGGTTAAATTCAACCCTATAGAATCCGGAATATTCACAGCTTGTAATGGGTCATCACGTCTCTAAATGTAGCACATGTATAATGTACAGACAATCCTGTCAAGACTTAAATATATTTTCTAACTCGGCCCTACATTATCAAGATTTAATAAAGAACGTTGGTGACTCTCAAAGAAATGCAAATTTTACAGAATTATTAATTAAGATTTAATAAATATAAAACATATATAAACTAGGTGATTATTCAACTAATATGCCAGCCATTTGCGAAGTAGTAGACCCCTGCATTACAATAAATGGAGCATTGGAATGCATGTCAATTTATATGAAAATTAAGTTATTTATGAAAATAAATATTAATGAAAATTTGCCACGCATTCACTGTTTCAAGCGATCATAGATTTAAACTTAGAAAATTATGAGCATGCGATAATTATATGATAAAATGTAGATTTTAGAAATATGTACCCAAGAAAGATAGAGTGAAGTAAGCTATATTATTAGAGAAATTTACACAATAAATTAATTAAATGTATGTAAATAAATCTTTTTTTTTATAGCACGATGTTTGTAAACTGTAATATTTAACACAGCATTATGCTGTTGCACATGCGCTTTGGAGATTTTAACTATAAATGAATGAATACTAACACTCAACCACATGATAAAGTCTTTGGAAAAGATAGTATGAAGAATGAGCTATAGCATATTAGTAGAGTACTCTAAAGAATTTGGACACAGGTACCTGTTTTTTGAGAAGTTTTCCGATTCCATTGGTCAGTAGAAAATTGTTCATGATTAGCAGTTTTTTCCTGTATTTAGGTGGTTCATTTAATTTAACAGCAGCAGTAACTTTCTCATTATTTTAGGCAGCAGATCTTCATGGTTGAATTTATGAAGGCAATGGAAGGTTTGGCATCCGATAGGCCATCTCCAGATGGAGAATAGTCTGGGCGCTTTTAGTTGGTCATACCGTGGCAGGAAAAATTTATTTAATATCTTGGAGACTCTCAACTGATTGAGAGCACAACTCAAGTTAAAGTGACAAGTTTCTAATAAGTCTAAAATGGCCTCCTTTCTTAGATCTTATCTTTTACATTTTATTAGTGTATTTTTAGATTCTACTTAATCTGCCCTGAGGATAATCAATGCATTTTTGTTAATTCTAATTAGATAAAACTGCCATTCTATTGTTTACGTTTAGATTTTACATTTAATTTTTGCAATTAGATTTTAGGGAATTTTTCTTTCTAATTAATCCATTATCTCTCACTGACCGATGCTTTTAAAATTTCAAAGACAAAAGGGAACATACGATTACTTTTACTTTTAATTAAATATTACAATCTATTTCTAAAATTATTACTAAATGAAATTTAAACAAAGCAATAAATAATGAATTTTACAATTCAAAATAAATGATTAAAATTATATATTTTTATATAACTAAAGGAAGAAATCTAAATTATATTATTTATCTTTATTTATTGCCTTAAATTTGAGATCAAAATGTGTGCGTGTTTATGGTGAATTCTACATAGATCTATACATTTTTAATATTGCTACACACACAATTCGATACCAAAAAGTTTAAATTTGGGCAGGATAGACCGGTGAGTGAGAGACGATAGAAAAAGGTGAAACTTAAGATTCAAATATGAATCTTACTGTTTCATATATATATATATTCCATGTACACATACTGTTTAAAACTATTCTTTATATTTGTAAGTAATTACTTTAAGGAAATTAAAATATTATTAAACTGGAAAAAAAATTAATGTTCTCTTGCAATCATTATTTAAAACAAATGCAAGTTTTAAGAATAATTAATTGTTAATGACAATATGTATAGTTAGTGAATATTTTTTATATTTTCCTCTCTTTCTCTGTTCCACATCTATCAAACTATTTGACATACTGAAATGATAAGTATTTCAAATGGGTTGGGGTGGTATAACTTAGTTAAATATCATTTTTCAAGCAATTTTATTGAATTTAAATGCATTAAACTTCAATTTTAAAATTTCATTCTAACTTTAAAAAGGTCAAAAATTAACAAACAAATAAACAGATTTTCCAAAATCAATAAAAGCACTTAAAAATATGAAGCTACTATGGAAACCAGTCAAAAAAAAACTCTTAGATAGTCTGCTTTTCATCAAAAGAGAGGGAAAACCCTTCTTCATTGTGCTACTTACAAGATGGAAGTCTTGAAAATTTTAATGATTATTTCGGAAAATATAATGCAGTTTCAGGGGTAACAGCTTCAGGGTGACTTGTCCTAAAACTTCCATTAATGTGGTATATTATGGAACTGTAAATAAAATAATGCTTTAGAAATTAACTTTGATTCTATCAGTCTATTAATTGCTTGTGAACACTTAAAATATATGATACATGACATATAAAACTTTCCCTTTGTCAAGCATTGTTAGCCGAGAGGTCAGCGCAGCCGCCTTGCAAGTATGCAGTTGGTTGCAGACGGTTGTGGGTTCATCTTCCAGCTGATGCTATGCCATATGGAAAAAAACTTGCCCTTTAATTTATTGTCAAATAAAAATACTCTTCAGTAACTGGATTTACAAATTTGCATAATTTCAACATCTTTAATCATATGAAAAAAACATTAGAATAAACTATGAAAGAAATTTAATGAAATAAATAATGAGAAATTAAAAATATTAAAAATTGCTTGCAGATGCTTAAAATATGAGAATTCTTATGGCCATATATCTCCATTCAAATATTTTAAAAAATGAGCACAATGGAACATAAATAGGTAACTGAATAAACTTAGTACAAACTTTATATGAATTGTTATAAATACACAAAGATTTTCCTGTCATGGTGCTTTTCGTGTAAATACTTAGATGTAAATATGTAAATACGAATTGTTATATTATTTTCATTCTATTCCTTAATTAAAATTATTGTTGTGATTCATAATTTTGCTACTTGTTTATTTCTCATCAAAATTCCAAGTAAATTATTTGACTTTGTCATTTAATAATGTCCCTAGACTAAATTTGTTTTATTATATTTTTGATCAATTGTCATTGCCAATATTATATTATTTTTTTATATATAAGTGGGCAAAACCATTAAATATATAAATGTTAAATTAAACATAGCTCAGTGTAGAAGTAAACAAATGAACTAAATCACCTTCTCCAGGCTATGAATTAAATGTAGAACAAAGAATTAAGAATATAATGAATCCACTTATTCATATATATGTGTGTGTGTGTGCGCGCGCATGCTCGTGTATGTGTGTGTGTGATAATATTAAGAATAACAATAAAATAAATAATAATTAGATCAAGTTTAGTACAGATAAAAACATATTGGCAAAATTAATCATAGATTTATGGAGTATTCTTGTTAAGAATAATTTCACATTATAATGAAATAGCCTATGTTTTTGAAAAAGAAGAATTTTAATAATATGTCTTACAAGTTCTTAGTTATGGATGTGAGATTTGAACACTTAATAAATGTAAAATGATTTATGTTTAGAATAAGAAGAAAATATCAAAAACAAAAAATATGGTGTGAAAATAAGCAGGTAATATTAGATATTATTGATAGAATTAAGAAACTGAATGGTGTTGAGCTGGACATATTGCTAGAAGAGATGATAATATATTAGTACTTGAGATTTTAAATTGGATCCCAAGAGATTGTAAAAGACCTAGAAAGAAATCACGTGTAAGATAGATAGTTGAAATAAAACAAGTTTGCTGATATGATGTGGAGAAAAGTCGATATGGATAAAAAAAATTTGATCAAACTTACAGAGACTTTTATTCTGCAGTGGATTGGTGAAAAGATGATATATATATATAGGGGAAAATATTAAACGTAAAACACTTTTTAAAAAGTCTATAGCAAACGAATAATTTCTATGTAAAGAAATAATGAAAAAGATAAGAATATTTAATACGAGAGTTTATTATTTTCACTTATTTTATATCTAATATAGCTAGTAATCCGTGATCAATATTAAATGGCTAAATGATTTGAGTACAGGTCACTCCTGAAAAAATATATCGTCACAATATCTAGAAAACATATCCAAGATTCACTCAAATTGGAAATCCGGGTCATTAGTTTTGCAGATAAGTATACTATCCGCTATGTCAAAAGGCTATAACACATTTATATATATGTAATTATGACACAAAAATTTCAGCAATTAAAAACATTTGGCTGTCGCTTATTGTTATTGCTTTGAACACATAAAATATAAAAGATCATAAATTATAAAAATATTCAAATGGTTTTATTGATTGGGAATTCATAAGAAGATAGAACGCCGGAAATGCAAGCACTGAAATCGATTCGAGGACTTTGCACTCAACAATCTGAAGCTCGCCGACTGCACTAAACTATGCGGAAAAATTGTTTACGAGAATGTATATACAACTTGATAAAAATTTCAGAAATAAAAATCACCCGACTGTTATTGTTTTAATTATACGTATATATAAAAATAAAGCATAAGAAAGTATATTTAATACTTTTTTTTTCATATGTCAAATGCGTTGACCGGGAAGCGAACCCGGGCAGGCAGCTATGCTAACCACTAGATCACCAACGCTTGATAATATAAATGTTCAAACTACATTTTACATAATACTTATATTGGTGATTATTTATCTTTTCAACATATATGTGTTCAAGTGTATCAGTGTTATGAGATGGAGTGGAGAATGGTGGATCATGTGAAAGTCTGTGCTCATATATCCTATATATTACATATATTGATGCAGGTATATAATAAGCCCTGTATTTCAGTTATTTCAAAGAGAAACAAAATGCCGAAAATATTTATTAAATTTAAATTAGACTCTCTTTGCGAAAATATAATCAGAGAAAATAAAATTACCATTCATAAAATAATAATAATAATAATAAAGTAAATAAGGAAGAGGGCACAAAATCCCCCCCCCCCCATTATAGCTCTATTAATTCTATCAAAAAAGGTTCCTTTAAAACGAAATAAAGAGTGTTAGTTGTAAATAAAGCGTGAGAATAATAAGCAGTTCAAATGAAAATTGAATTTATTCAATATACATCACAAGAAACCTTTCAATGTCGACCTTTTTAATATACTAAATAAAATAAAAATAAATTTTACTTTGTATTATAAAAGCTTTAAAATAAATATCGATTTGTGTGTCTGACGTGTAATATAAAATAACTTTTTTAAACTAAGTCAAAAATTTCTCGGCATATTTCATAAGCACAGAAACTTTATTTCTATGTTAATGAAAACCAATTAGTTTCAATATTCTATTCTCCATTTTTATTCTAAATTCTTAAAGTGGAATTGCAGTCTCTATCTCTATAATTCCTTATCCTTTAAATGTCTCCCACTTTCCCTACAATTTATTCGGTCTTTTTGCTACCTTCCAAAAATGATTTTTAATACTTTATTTTTCATCCTCTTGCATTCTAAATCTTATATGTATTTTTGCTTTCTTTTTCTGATGATTAGAGTTCCTGTCCTTGCGACAAATTACAGCAAAAACAGGTTGCTCTTTTTAGAGTTATTCTATATTCTTTCATATTACATATATTTATATTCATATTCATTTTACGTTACTCTGTTTTTTTCTAAATCAACTTATCTCACCTTTATTACTACTTCTTATAACTATACACCTGGAATACATTTTTTATTCACTTATCTCATTTCTTACCTAAATACTTAAAAAATAAATTTTCTATTAACTAGATATATTATAGAAGATTTCTGGACTAAGTATTGATTGTTCTCATCTCATATTTCAATTAAACACTATTTTACTAATATATTTTCATTCATATATTGTAACCTTTCAAACATTTATTTGCTTTTAGTCTCCTCATTAACAAAACTAGTCCATTTCTTTTATCTTTAAATAGCCCCATTAACGGTCTCTCATACATAGCTGCTTTTCTTTTCATGTTTTATCTAAAGATTTATGAGGTCTATAGTTAATGCAAAATCTTTCGTTTCTAAATTTTAAAGCAGGTTCAACCACCTCTTTCCAAATTATCTTCGAAAAGTATGTCAAATTTTAAATCATTTCCTTTTTTCCGTGTTTTTCTTTAGTTCTCAACCATAATTTTCAATTATCTATATAATTATTTCCCTTTTATTTTTAACAAAGTATCTAAATATCTATACTCCCCCATTTTTTCCTTTTCCTCCATCTTCAGTTTTATTATTTAATAATAATATCTTAGACTTCTTTTTTCATTGAATTTATACTATTTGTAAAAAATAAAATTTCATATCAACTACAAAGATTGAGACGTACCATATTATGTATTCTTCTAGCTCTGACTATGATAATCCAAAACTCCTATCCCTAATTTTCCTATCTCAACCTCCAATTCTCTTATGCGCAAAGTTAATAATAAAAATGATAATGAAAATTATCATATCAACCTTATTCATTAATTTTACATCACCCACTTGATATTTTTCAAAATTATCATTAAAAAGACTTAATAATTTTTAACTCTAAATTCGTTCTAATATTTGGAAACTTTCCCAAAATCTATTTCTATCGACCCTACCATAAGCCCTTTTTCTATCTTTAAAAATATAGTAAGTAATGATTTATTTTTTATAAACATTTCCTTCAACTGAGGCACAATGATGTCCTTTTAAAAAATAGGCAGTAGTAACATATATCAGATATAGGCTGTATGTATACATGTGCTATTCAATGAAAATTCTAAACACTCAGTTAATATAAGAGAATGAGAACTCATTTTATATTTTCAAAATGCACTGTCAATATAATTTCAGAAAATATCGTGGTGGTAAAATTGATAGATTTAAGAAATAAAAGTTATGAGATCCATTCCCAGTCAACATAAGGGGAAAATTCTTTAGTTGGGCAATTGAATAGAATTTGTATATTCTACAAGATAGTTTGACATATATTTCTGGATCACTTTAACATCTAATTGAATATATTGTTTTACTGTACAAACGACTGCATGATAAACCAGTGCTATTCCATTTACAAATATTCTTATTTTTTTATCTCTCAAGAATAGGTTAATGTCATTACAGTTATTCTATTTCAGGTTTCCATTTGTATATCTTCAAATAATTGATCTATTAGTGATTGAAGAGACTGAGGCACCATGTTGTTCTGAAGTTTGTAAATATTGATTTTATAAAGATTATCTACTCAGGTTGTAGTTAATATAGCATTTAAAGTAAGATATTGAAAAATGATGTGTATTGGACATATTGTTATAAGAAATGTTATAACATGGACAGTTGAAGTTTTAAATTGGATTCCAAGAGATTGTAAAAGACTAGAAATGAACTATATTCGCTGGGATAATATAGGTAAAAAAAATTATGGTTTGGAGACAATGAATTAAATTTAGAAAGATCTTTATACTGCAGTGGATTGATAATAATTAAAAATGATGATGATGATGATTTGTATGATCTAATTCATTATTATTTTCTCTTTTTTCTACCGTAAAAAAAACACTGAAATCATTTTACTCTTTTTGGCATTTTTCTTTACTTCTCCTTCCTTAGGTAGATTTAAATTATAAAAACATAAAACAACCAAATATCTCAAAAAATGCCCTAAATTTAAAATAAATAATTCATTGTTCGCTAAATAATAAAATTTGTGTAATCAGTTTTTTGGAATAATTACATTCTTCCCCTATTAATATCAACAATATAAACGAACACATTCAATAAAAAAAAATCAACTAGAGGAGAAGGGCTGAAAAATTTTCTTCCATGACAGAAATATTCAATCACTTTAATACATATACTTTTTCATAATGTTATGCGCTTGTATTTATATAAAGAGAAAACACTTTCTTTAATTAAAAGGTTCATTATAGGATTTAATCTCTCTTTCAGCTGCTCCAATGAAGAAGAAGTAAGTACTCAGCAGGTTTTACCAATTACTGGATGTTAAGTGTTTAAGTAACATTTCAAGCTTGTTTCGTCTTTTAGCTAAGGATAGTTAGATAACCATTTACTGACGACTTTAAGCCCCTTAAAATGAATTTTACTGAGCCCGGATTTGAATTTAAGTCTGGTGCACTCAGATAAATACACTTCTTCTGCATTTCTTCCGCATATGTATTTTTATGAATATTTAAATATAATACTTGTTAATATCAAAGTTTAAAACCAATTAAGGAATATTGTGCGATATATATATAGTGTAAAAAGTCGTATAAAATAAAACAAAGGCGAAGTCATCTTTTTTTAAGAATTAATGTTTGTTTCCGGTTTTCTTTCTAAGTGCGTCTAGTTATAAGAAAAAGATGACTGCGATGACTTTTTTATTTACTTCTTCTTATGGAATGTTTCCGGTTGTTTTTCATCAGGACACCTTTTTTAATTTATTTTAACTGTTCATATCTTTCATACTTTTTATTAAAAAGTCATTATGGGTAGGCAATCTTTATCTAGCTTTTCTGCTGTGTGCGCTTTGCTTGCCTAACCCCGATGACAGCTTAATTTCCTCAACTATTGCCATCAAATTCTTGGAAGCATTTTTATAACAAATTAGTAAATCAAAAATATTATAGCTTTTAAGACTAAATATGGTAGATTAAAAAATAAATTACAAAAGTAATATATCATAGATTAAAAAGTTACGTAAAAAAAAATTTGTTTTTTTTTCATAAATAGACCGATAAAAATCTTTCCAGCAGACTCTCATAAAAAACCAGTGACGGAAAAGATAGTACTCACAGGCTTAATAATTACAGAATGTTGAAGATTTTAAACAAAATTTTCATCTTTGTTTTACCCTCCCGCTAAAAATAACTAGATACCTATTTACTGACTAACGATAAATAGTTAGCTGGGTTAGCTAAGAATCAGCTCCATCTAAGAGACAGATCTTAAATCTTTTTTGAAAAGAATTTCATTGCCCAAATTCAAACCCCGGTTGTAGGCATGGTAGTTAGATGTGTTACCTCTATTCCGTAATATCTTTTCAAGCAATAAACTACTGTTAAATAATTTTTACAAACAAATCGATTTCTATGATCTATATATCAATGTATGCATCAAAATTTAACAAAAGAACCTTTCCCATTTACGTAGTAATATACTTAGAAAGGAAGAGGTTTTTTTTTATGAAAATTTTAAGCTATTGAAACAACATCCTTTTTAATATCAGGTAATGACATAAATATAAGAAATCAGGAAATATTCAAAATATATATATATGAATATATATGTGTGTGAGAGTGTTAATACTTTAATTGTGTATAAAACAATTTTCATTCTTATGAAGATTCATTATGATATTACATTGTCGTTCAGAGTTTTCCAAAATCATTCACTGCTGCCACCTATGATTAAAAGTTTTTCTTATCTTGAATGGAATATACTAAACAATGTAATTATAAGAGACTTGAACTCAGACTTTTAAACTCCCCACAACTATTCAATCCATCTTATACAACTGATAAACATGACCGCATATATGTGGAAAAGATGAATGATCTCCATCATGCTGAAACAGCAATCATCAGTTGGTCCAGATCCCCATCTCTAACACATATATACAATAACTGCTCAGTTTATATTATAGTAATATTGACATCATCAAGGGCTTTGAGTATTTCAACCTCAGATTTTCAATGATATAGATGGCTGAAGAGTTGGAGAGTGGAGAAGATTGAAGCTTGTCCATTAAAGTTTGAAGATTTGCTTTCTTAATATAAAGTGAGCAGTGATTGTATATATGTGTTGGAGGTGGTAATCTGGACCAACTGATGGGTGTTGATTCAGCAACAAATTCATATATTGGATATCATTTACCTTTTTCACATTTATGCAATCATGTGTATCAGTTATATAAGATGGATTGAATAGCTGTGAGGAGGTTGAAAGTCTGAGATCAAGTCTCTTATAATTATCTAGAATGGCTAATTTTACTTGAAATTTTTTTTGTACTTGGAATCTAATATTAGTACTGCTGTATTGTTATTATGCAATAGCAATCTATCCATCCTGTGCTGTTTAGGATAGTGGTACATTGTTGAAAGATTACTTCATCTTGGTCAATTGAATTAATTGTAAAGAACAATACCCTATGTGGTTTAGCACAGTAATGTAATGATATACTTGACAATTAAAGATTTACAAATCGAAATTTAATCTGTCATTTTAAAAGTTTGAATGTCACATGATCTTGAGTGGCTGATTATTTGATGAGATGTAACAACTTTACTCAATCTGCCACAGGGAAGTTTAAATGTCATATAGTTTACCATGGCAGTAATTATAGGTTTGCTTTTACCTTCACTCATTTTCATATATATATATATATAATATTTAAAGACATGTACATTGTCTATACTAAATTTAATGTAATTACAAGGGACTTGAACTCAGACTTTCATATTCCCCACAGCTATTTAATTCATCTTATACAACTGATACACATGAGCACATACATATGAGAAAGATAAATGATCTCCAATGTATGCATTTCATGCTGAACCAGTACTCAACGGTTGATTCAGATTACCATCTCTAACACATATATGCAATCACTGCTCAGTGTATATTAAGATAGCAAACCTTCAAACTTTAATGGACAAGTTTCAATCATCTCCACTCTCCAACTCTTGAGCCATCCATATCATTGAAAGTCTAAGGGTGAACTGATCAAAGCCCTTGATATTGCCAATATTATTAACATACCCATGTTGATCTTAAATCAGTCTGATCCCTCAAACATAAGACCTTAATAAGTCCATTTAATTGTGCATCCTGTATATCTGCACAGTTCAATGGATATATTAGGTCTTATGTGTGTGGGGTCAGATTGATTTAGGGTCATCATTGATATGACAACAATACTGCATCATCAAGGATTTTGAGCATTTCATCCTTGAATTTTCAATGATATTGATGGGTGAAGAGTTGGAGAATGGAAAAGATTGAAGCTTGTCCAGTAAAGTTTGAAGATTTTCTATTTTAATATAAACTGAACGGTGATTGTTTATATATGTTGAGATGCTGATCTGAAGCAACTGATGGGTGCTGGTTCAGCATGAAATATGTACACCTGGGTCTTTTTGGGGGCAGATTTTTTTAATGCAATTTTGAAGTTATGTGATTCATGTTTCTTCTTAATATCTTTTTATATGGTTTACTTTTATGCAATAAATTTCACTTAAAATTGGAATTTCCCCATTTTATATGCATGCATTAAATTTTACATATTTTAAATGCCTGTTGGAAAAAGATTTGGCAATAAATTTAGATGTGATGTGATGTGATGTATTATGGCTTCTCATTAAACGAAGTCAAGAATATCTGTAGAAGATATAGAAAAAGATAATGAAACAGAAGAGGAACCTGTTCATTTCACAGCAACAATGATTTGAGAAAGTCTTCAATTTTCTAATCAATTGGGAAATCATTTTTTGTTAATGATATGAATTATGAATGAGCTCTTAAATTTCAATGAAAGCTAAATAGTTGTATGTCTGTGTATTTTTATATTTTCTTTTATACACATATATACATGTAAAAACTTTTAGACAGAAAAAAGTTACAAGTAAAAATATTTAAGAACTTTTAATTTCTATTTAAAAAGAATGTATCTTTAAAAGATTTTAAATATTTTTACTTATAACTTTTTCTGTCTAAAAGTGTCTAAAAGTTTCTCCATATATATATGTGTGTGTGTGTGTTAAAGAAAATTTAAACGTTAGTCATTATTAACACATTCATGGAAGGGTGTTATATATATAGTTGCATTCATGGAAGTGCATTCTCTAACAGCTAGACATAGCAGTCTGGATATCATGAGCTTCATAAACAATTAGTAAAATCATCATCTCAAAAGTTAATTACCAATTACATTGGTGACAGAAAACCATTAACACAGCACGAGACTGAAGTGGGTACTAATTGTATTTCCTCTTGTGACAAATCTGATTTCTTACAAGTTCACAAATGAACCCACATATTGTCAAATAATGATAATGATTAAAATATGTATGAAAAAATGTAAAATAAATTACACATAAAACATATTGTTTTGAATAAAATTAAATAGTTAATAAATAAAGTAAAAAAAGATTGTGTTGTATCAATTTTTTTCAAATATTTGAAATTTTTTTTTAGTCATACTTTATTTCCTTATGTTTTTATGGGAATTTTAAAGTAATTTTATCTTGTTGCTTTGGTTTTATGCAATTTCGTAAAATTATGGGACATATCCCACAATTTTCAAGATAAGTTAAGTCTATTTTTGTGCGATTTTTTTAATATGGATTTTCTGTGGAACCTATCAACCACATAAAAAGAGACACAGGTGTACATTGGAGATCATTTATCTTTTTTACATTATGAAATCACTTGTATCAGTTGTATAAAATGGATTGGATCGCTGTGGGGAGTTTGAAAGTGTAAGTGTATATATATATATATATATATATATATATATATATACATTATATATATATTATATATTGTAACCTAATTAAAGAGTTCAAAAGATATTACCAGTCCAAATATCAAGAATTATGGGGAAATTGTTAATAACCAGTATTATAACTCAGGTATATGGAAATCATGTGAAGTGAGTACACTAGTAATTCAATAAAATATAACTCAGGTATACAGGCAGTAGGTTTTATCCACTTTCATTCCTTGGTTTGATGTTAAGTGCATGTTTAAACAAATACTAAGTGAATATGGTCTAGCAGGGCGCCACTAGATTATCTGAATCTAGACACGGTTATATCTGATAACCTTTCACATGTACCGGGTTTGAATCCCTTTTTGGTACTTTATTTCTAATAAAAATGAGAGATTTTGCTTTTTGAGCCATATCACTAGAAGCACTAATAGTTAGGTAAAAGTAAAACATCTTTAAACCACAGTGGAGTTCATTGAACATAAATCATTTCTCAGATCTTAACATAACAAATGTGTTTCAATATTTTATAAGTTCACTAGCTCAGATTATATATAACTAATTTAGGATGGCAATTCACTCATCCTTGCATGAAATAGATGATGGGATGTGGTTATAATAATACTAAGAGATCACTAAATATTATAAAATCAATATTTATTTATGGCCTTTAAACAGTTAAACAGCTCATTAATTAAAATGTTGATGATGATGATGATGATGATAATAATAACGATAATGACAAGGGTTTCAATTACAACTTTAGGACTAAGCCTAAACATAAAACTAAATTTTATAAAGAAATTCCTAATTATTGCTTAATTTTAGCATATTTACTTATATCTTAAATAACTAATATTCAACCATTGATGATGATGAATAATCACACTTAACCAAGACTACACTTAATGAAATATATACACCTCGTTTAATAAAACAAACTAATATTTATTACTACATTTCTAACATATACATAAAAATTTCTAGATAATATGAAAACTGACATGAATAATAATAATAATAATTGGTTATATAACAATCCTCAGATTAATTTTAAGTTCTTCCCCCTTTCCCTTCAAATGTATTTTGTATTAAGTTGGACGTCACATTGACCCTAATTTTCACTCCATGAGAAAAGTATTTAAAAAAAATATTATCTGCTCATTAGCACACATACTTTAAAAATCTAGCATGTAAATAGAATGTAAAAAAAAAATGTTAGTAGAATTGAAAGAGCAAGTTTTAAAAAAGAGTTTTAAATTATTTTCTCCCCCTTCTCTTCTACCTCTGAAATGCTATACTTAACTTGAAACAAAATAACCCAATATTCTAATACTACTCATTATTTCACATTCACTCACAATTATACACATATAAAATATCATTATGTATGTGCGTGTTTTATCCCATGATAACAAAATATTATTTAAAACCAAAATAATAATATATTAGTTAAAACTAAAATCATAATACCATAAAAAAAATTGTTTTACACATTAATATTGTAAAATTAATAAACAAATCATTTTCATACATTCAAGATCATTTATGAAGCTCAAAGTTATTTTAGTAAGACATTCTTGTTTTTAATTGATCTGAATAGTCTTTAAAAGTTCTTTAAATAAAATATACCACTTTATTGCTAAAATGTTTATTAAGACTGATATCATAAAGAAAATAGATATAAAAAGTCATATTACCGATCTTTTGTTTGTGGCGAATTTCCAAGGGCTCAAACTTGTCTTG
Organism: Epiperipatus broadwayi; assembly: GCA_028023455.1. Lineage (NCBI taxonomy): Eukaryota > Metazoa > Onychophora > Udeonychophora > Euonychophora > Peripatidae > Epiperipatus > Epiperipatus broadwayi. Next base: position 19,642 of record JAQFVV010013714.1, read on the forward strand.
TATAAGGTTTATTTTTCTGCAGCTACCATTTCCGTCTTACTGGGAACAATCTCTTTCTTGAGGTGTATAACTATTTGATGATGGTGACTCTATTGAGGTTATTTGCCTTAGTGGATAATTTGGAAATCATTATACTAATTTTTCTTCTCTTCCTGTCAAGCATGTGGATGAAACACAGCAGTTGTTTTCATATTTGTAAATTTTCTTGAGTTTAAAATCAGTTGTTGTAACAATTAATTGGACTTGATGATTAATATTTATCAGTAGATTAATTCATCTTCTTTGAATGCAGGTGAATGCTTTCTATTGAGGTTATTTGCTTTAGTGGATAATTTGGAAATCATTATATTAATTTTCTTCTCTTCCTGTCAAGCATGTGGATGAAATACAGCAGTTGTTTTCACATTTGTAAATTTTCTTGAGTTTAAAATCAGTTGTTGTAACAATTAATTGGACTTGATGATTAATATTTATCAGTAGATTAATTCATCTTCTTTGAATGCAGGTGAATGCTTTCTTCCTTCTATTAAAAACATCTTATTTCTCTGGTCAATTGAAAGGTGTAGAATATTATTTTAGACATCTTTTCTTTCCTATATGATGTGCAGCTTCCCCAGATGGTCCGGAACCGATGGGACATACATATAATTTTTCTAGCAAGACATTTTTTTATATTTTCAGCATTCAATTTGATAGTTTACTAATCTGAATCATAAACAATAATCCTAATAATAATTCAAGACAGCTTTTTATATCCAATTTTTAGCTAACTTAACTAATCAGAGATAGCATCACTTGCTATTTTTGGACAAATTTGTTTTAATTAGATCTCTAATTTATTTTCAACTATATTATTTTTCAACTGAAAAGTTTAATCCTTTTTCCAGACACTTTTGTTTTAAAAAAAAAAATAGACTCAATTCTTATTTCCTTTCTTTTCTCTTTTTTTCTTCTTTTAACATCCAGGTAACACTTCAAATCTTTGAGTTTCCTTCTTTAGATCTTGAGATAAGACAATTTTAAAATTAGAGCTCTGACTCATTATAAGCTTCCAAAGTGAAAAACAATTATTTACAAAAAAAAAATTGCTACAAAGATCGATATCCGATTGAACAGATTTCTTCTTTTAACAAAAAATTGTACAAAAAAAATAATTTGACAGATTTAATACTTCCTTTTCTTTCAATATTTAGGAAATGTAAATTTTTGTATGTAATGTACACACATCCTTCATTCTTTCAAATCATTCATGAACTAACCTTAAATAATATGATTGCTAGCTTAGGAATTATAACCCAATTATTTAATTAAGTCTATAACTTTTAAATCCCAATTATAATTAAAGAAAAGCAAAATAAAACTATAGAATAAAATATTAGAATTGATCAAGCATAGGTTAGTTTTAAAGAAAGTTAAAAATGTTTAATATTTGAAATATAAAACAATTAAATAATTTACACATACATTGCCTATATGTATGCATTATAACTTTGCTTTTTAAAGAAAAATTAAATATTAAATAGTTTAAATGTGTGTATTACCTTTCTATCAACACACAAACAAGTAAAGCATGTAATTGTTGACCCATTCTTTCTGTCTAAAGCATTTAAAATTTTGATCTGGTAGGGTTTGAACTTGGATGCCCTACAGTTTCTTTTATGGTTATATAAAATTGTGATGATGATTTTGTTTTACCTTTTCTACATGCACATTACTATAAATTTGTCTAGTGACCAAATTGTAATGGCACAACTTTCTCCCCCTTCGCATAAAATCATCAGCACTTTTGTTTTAACTATATATAAATAAAAAAAAATCCTAACTAATAAATACACTAATAATAATAAACACTTATAATATATATAAAAAAAATTAACTACTGGTAAATATATTTTTCATTAGAAAACCTAAAAGTAATTTATTTGGAGATCTTTGCCAGGCTATTCTGCTGAAGTATAAGGGATCAAACTCCTAGCATTATAGGTTCCCTTATTCCCATCCAGAGCAGCAAGCATAAAGGCATTCTCCCCTATTTTCTTGGTAATTTGGAATGGCTTTTTCTTTTCAAACCATATTGTGGTCTGCATAAAAATGCACCTGTACATCCAGTCCCTTTTTAATATTTCCATTTTTCATCTTGACTGGATATTTATAAAACATATCCGGAGGATTTATTTTATATAACCTCCTCTTACAAACTCCATTTAGAAATATGGACTCTTGGTACCTTATGTAATATGCCTTGAAGTTTTTCAGAGAGATTGACTCTCTATACCATACATACTTTATTTTTAAACTTTCTAGAAAGATTGACTCCCTGTACCATATATAATTCATCCTTAAATCTTCCAGAGAGGTTGATTCTCTGGGCCATATACAATTTATTTTTAAATTTTCTAGAAAGGTTGCCTCTTTGTACCATATATAAGGCACATTTAACCCTTAAACCGCTAATTAAATCATTGGTTGTATGAGATAAAAATCAAATCTTTTAATTGGCCAACTCACAAACTGAAGACAAAGCCTATTGTTAAAACATATTCGTCTATAATATTAAATTCAACTCAGATACGTTTATAAAAAGTATATAATTAATTTTTCAGGTCATGAAGAAAACGAAAGTTCTTTCAAAAATAAATTGCTATTTATTTATTCTAAGATATTCTATATCAGCAACATAAAAGTTATAATGTAAACAAAAAGATCGACTTTTACGTTATAGAAAAGTAAATATTTCTTTTTACTACATCTTCAATATATTTACTTAAATCTTCAATATTTTTCGAAAATAATTTTGTTTTTTTATTATTCTCTCTGAAAATTATGTTTAATTTCCATAAATATTATTTAATAATAATTTAAATCGTATTCGAAATGAAAATCTCAGCGTTTTTCTTTATTTTCTTTGATCAGGCAGTTTCTTTGTTCTTTCCAGCCAATCAGAATGTCTTTTTCGGCTGAGAGCATGCTAAGAACCAATCACAAATAATGTTCCTTCTTTGTTTAGGTTTAAAATGCGTTTTTTTTTATTTTTTACTTCTAAAATAAATCGAAAGATGTCACCATCGTACAGAACTTTTAAAAACGAATTAAATACGTATTTAACGAATTTTATCGTATAAAAACGAACTAAGTTAGAGTGATTTTAGATGTCGACGAGGAGTCTCGTCGAGCGCGGGAAAAGGGTTAAAATTTCCAGAGCATTTACATTTTTCAGAGAGATATTTTCTTTGTACCATATATAATGGACATTAAAACTCTTCAGAGAGATTGACTCTCTGTGCCATGTATAATTTATTTTTAAACTCTCTAAAAATGTTGACTCTTTGTACCAAATATAAGGCACACTTAAATTTAACAGAGCATTTAAATTTTTCAGAGAGATTGATTCTCTGTCTGATACACACTGGATATTTACATTTTTCAGAGAGATTGCCTCTGTGTGCCATATATAAGGTATCTCCAATCTATTTAAGAAGACAGATTTTTGAAACCACACATGTTGGTTTGTTACTAGATTGAGAACTACAGACTGTTGAAACTTTTGCTCTCTTTCTAAAATAACTGGTTTCATCTCCCTTATTGCCTCTCTTAAATCAATCATCTTATCGGATGCATGAAGTTTTTCCTCCAACTCTCTTTTCCTTCTTTTCACTTCATGATCTATCCCAATCTGCTCTTTGGTCATCATCTCATTTACTTTCTTTACTGGGAGATTTGGTATTATGGCTACTATTGGCCTTTCTACTTCTTGGAGCCTATTCTCTATCAGTGTATCTAACTTTACATTATTTTCTTTATTATCAGTGGTCGGACTATCCAGATTATCTTTTAAAACTGGTAAGCTCTGACTACCTTTCCGTTTTACAAGTCTAACATATTCACCCATCTCTCCTGCTCTATCTTCTAAAGAGGTTTCAGCATTATCTTCTAATCTTTGACTACCTTCTATTATACTTTCTGCACTCTTTTTGCTATCCTTTCTTAGAATTTCTATCCATCTTTTCACAGAATGACAAACCTTTTGTTCCAGACTTTCCTTATTTCTTTTGGATTTGTTATAATCTTCTTGTATGTTTTGATACATACAATCTTTCATCAGTCTGGTCAATTTTATACCTGATAGTGCTTCCTTCCTTATTCGAATCTGAAACTCTTCAGTACTTGTTATTATCCCCTTTACTTTTACAGTAACTTCTAATCCCATTACAACCTCTCCATCCTCTTCTTTATAAAGATTATTAACTCCAGGAATTGAGGGACTTTTCCCATGTTTCTCTATTTTATTTCCCAAAGCTATAGGAATTTTATTGTTGTTTTCAACAGAGCTATTGATATTTTCTTTTAATTCATCTTCACTCCTCTTATCCTCTTTTTTTAAACTTTCTACACTTTCTATGCCTTTTTTATCATCTCTTAAACTTTCTCTCCAGATTCTATTATCTTCTAGCATACTTTCTATATTGTGCTTATTATCTTCTCTTATACTTCTGAGCATCTGCATTATCATGTCCATGTCTGATGGTGCCATCTTTGCTATTTGAGCCTGGCCCACTTCTGACTCCTCATCTACTTCCACACTTGAGGCCGTATTATTGCTACTAACATTAAAGGCATCTTCCTCTACTTCCTCTCTTTCCTCTTGTGTTTTTAAGAAAACCTCCCCATCCTCTTCTTCAGTATGAAAACGATCACTGATTCCTGGTATTGGAGCACCTTCCTCTTCCATAACCTCTTCCATACTATAATTTAGTTCACTCATGTTATAAAACTATATATATCCCATCTGTACTTCCCTGACCATCAAAAATCCACACATCTTCTCCCTGTCTGACACCTATTCTGACCAACTGACTGATTTGCTTTTCACCTTATTATGCATTACAAATACAACAAAAAAAAAATTTTTAATATCCTTATTTAATGAACTACACAACAACAATCTATATAATACATGTCTGTCTGTAATAGCCCAAATTATACATTCATCCATTCTCCCAGAAATCCGACAGATATTGACAGTCCACAGAATGACTAGCAGTTCACAATCTTGAGATAAATAAAAGAATTCAGTCACAACACTATAATCACACAATGCATCACGAGCACTCAGAAGATCATCCCAATTCGATCACTATTAACTACCACAACCCTTGATTAAATGAAGCAAACTCTGTTGCAATAAAAGATGTATTAAGTCTTAGGGGCTAAAATAGATAAACTATGCCTTGCTCTCTCTCTTGGAGTCTTATGTGGCAAGTATCAAGGAATGCCCTGCTTATTATAGACTACAAAAACGAAACCTTGCTCTCTCTCTCTTGGAGACTTATAGGCTGATATCATGGCAGGACTACTGTTAACTGCTTCATGATAAAATAAGAATTAACATATAAACTTGATTGGAAAACTATGCCGTGCTCTCTCTCTTGGAGACTTATAGGCTGGTATCATGGCAGGTCTGCTGTTAACTGCTTCATGATAAAATAAAGATGACATATAAATTGGGTTGGAACAGTGAATGGGTTTGATCATTCATAAGTTACATGAAATACACAGCATTCTCAAGGCAATGACAAAACTCTCCACCCATCATCAAAACTGCAATCTAACCAACCAAACTCCAACGATCAACCATCCAATCAAACCTCTAAAATCATAGACTTTTTACAAAATGAACTCCCCAAACACACATGAGACTACTATTCCATAATTCATCACTATTACTGTGCCTATCCTATCTGGCAATAAATCATTTTAATGTTCCACAAAAAAAAAATCTATTATTTATTTCACCTTTGTCTTAAGTTGTGATATTCATCTCTATTTTCAAAATTGATAAAAAAAAAAAAAAAACAAGCTGTTTTATGGCTGTACCCATTTTATCATCATCAATGAAAAATTAAATCATATTAAACATCATCATCTAAAATAAGACTGTTTGGCCAAGAAAATTTTGTAAGACAAAAAAAAATTTTTACTGAAAAAAAAAATTTTACTAAAAAAAAATTTCTTTATTTTTAACCACACATCTCCCATCATTCTATAGACTCTCTTTTTCAGGTATATGGCAAAATATCAGGCCCCAGTTGGGTGTCCATTGTAACCTAATAAATGAGTTCAAATAGAAATAACTAAGTAAAGGTTCAAAATATAACACTATCAAGAATTATAAGCAAATTATGAATAAATTATTAATAACCAGTATTATAACTCAGGTATATGGAAATCATGTGAAGTGAGTACACTAGTAATTCAATAAAATATAACTCAGGTATACAGGCAGTAGGTTTTATCCACTTTCATTCCTTGGTTTGATGTTAAGTGCATGTTTAAACAAATACTAAGTGAATATGGTCTAGCAGGGCGCCACTAGATTATCTGAATCTAGATACGGTTATATCTGATAACCTTTCACATGTACCGGGTTTGAATCCCTTTTTGGTACTTTATTTCTAATAAAAATGAGAGATTTTGCTTTTTGAGCCATATCACTAGAAGCACTAATAGTTAGGTAAAAGTAAAACATCTTTAAACCACAGTGGAGTTCATTGAACATAAATCATTTCTCAGATCTTAACATAACAAATGTGTTTCAATATTTTATAAGTTCACTAGCTCAGATTATATATAACTAATTTAGGATGGCAATTCACTCATCCTTGCATGAAATAGATGATGGGATGTGGTTATAATAATACTAAGAGATCACTAAATATTATAAAATCAATATTTATTTATGGCCTTTAAACAGTTAAACAGCTCATTAATTAAAATGTTGATGATGATGATGATGATGATAATAATAACGATAATGACAAGGGTTTCAATTACAACTTTAGGACTAAGCCTAAACATAAAACTAAATTTTATAAAGAAATTCCTAATTATTGCTTAATTTTAGCATATTTACTTATATCTTAAATAACTAATATTCAACCATTGATGATGATGAATAATCACACTTAACCAAGACTACACTTAATGAAATATATACACCTCGTTTAATAAAACAAACTAATATTTATTACTACATTTCTAACATATACATAAAAATTTCTAGATAATATGAAAACTGACATGAATAATAATAATAATAATTGGTTATATAACAATCCTCAGATTAATTTTAAGTTCTTCCCCCTTTCCCTTCAAATGTATTTTGTATTAAGTTGGACGTCACATTGACCCTAATTTTCACTCCATGAGAAAAGTATTTTAAGAAAAAATATTATCTGCTCATTAGCACACATACTTTAAAAATCTAGCATGTAAATAGAATGTAAAAAAAAAATGTTAGTAGAATTGAAAGAGCAAGTTTTAGAAAAGAGTTTTAAATTATTTTCTCCCCCTTCTCTTCTACCTCTGAAATGCTATACTTAACTTGAAACAAAATAACCCAATATTCTAATACTACTCATTATTTCACATTCACTCACAATTATACACATATAAAATATCATTATGTATGTGCGTGTTTTATCCCATGATAACAAAATATTATTTAAAACCAAAATAATAATATATTAGTTAAAACTAAAATCATAATACCATAAAAAAATTGTTTTACACATTAATATTGTAAAATTAATAAACAAATCATTTTCATACATTCAAGATCATTTATGAAGCTCAAAGTTATTTTAGTAAGACATTCTTGTTTTTAATTGATCTGAATAGTCTTTAAAAGTTCTTTAAATAAAATATACCACTTTATTGCTAAAATGTTTATTAAGACTGATATCATAAAGAAAATAGATATAAAAAGTCATATTACCGATCTTTTGTTTGTGGCGAATTTCCAAGGGTTCAAACTTGTCTTGTATAAGGTTTATTTTTCTGCAGCTACCATTTCCGTCTTACTGGGAACAATCTCTTTCTTGAGGTGTATAACTATTTGATGATGGTGACTCTATTGAGGTTATTTGCCTTAGTGGATAATTTGGAAATCATTATACTAATTTTTCTTCTCTTCCTGTCAAGCATGTGGATGAAACACAGCAGTTGTTTTCATATTTGTAAATTTTCTTGAGTTTAAAATCAGTTGTTGTAACAATTAATTGGACTTGATGATTAATATTTATCAGTAGATTAATTCATCTTCTTTGAATGCAGGTGAATGCTTTCTATTGAGGTTATTTGCTTTAGTGGATAATTTGGAAATCATTATATTAATTTTTCTTCTCTTCCTGTCAAGCATGTGGATGAAATACAGCAGTTGTTTTCACATTTGTAAATTTTCTTGAGTTTAAAATCAGTTGTTGTAACAATTAATTGGACTTGATGATTAATATTTATCAGTAGATTAATTCATCTTCTTTGAATGCAGGTGAATGCTTTCTTCCTTCTATTAAAAACATCTTATTTCTCTGGTCAATTGAAAGGTGTAGAATATTATTTTAGACATCTTTTCTTTCCTATATGATGTGCAGCTTCCCCAGATGGTCCGGAACCGATGGGACATACATATAATTTTTCTAGCAAGACATTTTTTTATATTTTCAGCATTCAATTTGATAGTTTACTAATCTGAATCATAAACAATAATCCTAATAATAATTCAAGACAGCTTTTTATATCCAATTTTTAGCTAACTTAACTAATCAGAGATAGCATCACTTGCTATTTTTGGACAAATTTGTTTTAATTAGATCTCTAATTTATTTTCAACTATATTATTTTTCAACTGAAAAGTTTAATCCTTTTTCCAGACACTTTTGTTTTAAAAAAAAAAAATAGACTCAATTCTTATTTCCTTTCTTTTCTCTTTTTTTCTTCTTTTAACATCCAGGTAACACTTCAAATCTTTGAGTTTCCTTCTTTAGATCTTGAGATAAGACAATTTTAAAATTAGAGCTCTGACTCATTATAAGCTTCCAAAGTGAAAAACAATTATTTACAAAAAAAAAATTGCTACAAAGATCGATATCCGATTGAACAGATTTCCTCTTTTAACAAAAAATTGTACAAAAAAAATAATTTGACAGATTTAATACTTCCTTTTCTTTCAATATTTAGGAAATGTAAATTTTTGTATGTAATGTACACACATCCTTCATTCTTTCAAATCATTCATGAACTAACCTTAAATAATATGATTGCTAGCTTAGGAATTATAACCCAATTATTTAATTAAGTCTATAACTTTTAAATCCCAATTATAATTAAAGAAAAGCAAAATAAAAGTATAGAATAAAATATTAGAATTGATCAAGCATAGGTTAGTTTTAAAGAAAGTTAAAAATGTTTAATATTTGAAATATAAAACAATTAAATAATTTACACATACATTGCCTATATGTATGCATTATAACTTTGCTTTTTAAAGAAAAATTAAATATTAAATAGTTTAAATGTGTGTATTACCTTTCTATCAACACACAAACAAGTAAAGCATGTAATTGTTGACCCATTCTTTCTGTCTAAAGCATTTAAAATTTTGATCTGGTAGGGTTTGAACTTGGATGCCCTACAGTTTCTTTTATGGTTATATAAAATTGTGATGATGATTTTGTTTTACCTTTTCTACATGCACATTACTATAAATTTGTCTAGTGACCAAATTGTAATGGCACAATATATATATATATATATATATATATATATATATAAGCACTATATATATATATATATATATATATATATATATATAGTGCTTATATGTGGACATAAAAATGCCTTTAGGTATAATAGTAGCAAATCTATTTCCATATTCATGAGCTGAAATTTCACTGTAGTTCATGTAAGTTAGGTTTACAATTTTGTACTGGACTCCAGCTAACAACAACTACAGATAATCATGCTAATAGTTTTAGATGGAAAATAAAATCATATATGAAGCTACTTAATGGTTTTCTGAAAGTTTGTGTTGATGGTGTTCTAATTGTATTCTTATATTGGACTATTTTCATCATCTAATATGAGTGTTGAATGTCTTTAGAAAAAATTTAATTTTATTTAAATATTCCAAATACATTCAACTGTTAGTAATAGCACATCAAATAGGTTAGTATATGCATGATGTTTCAAGAGATATTATTCCCCCCTCTTCTTTGGGTGTTGCTGGTATGACCAATGATAGTACTAACATAGGATTTGAACCTGGGTCTTTAGATTCTTGATTATTGAATTTTAAGGTAATGCTTTAACCAACTGAACCATCCTCCCAAAGGCAACATTCAATAGAAATTTTATATACTTATCTCTGAGATTCCTCCTGATTTCTCCAGTTTTTCCTAAGAGCAAAGTTGATTAATTGTTTCCATACATTATGTATAGGTGGATGATACACTTGTTGTATGGCCACATGGTGAAGCACTGCTACAGACTTTCTAAAAACACATCAACAACATATCCCCTTCAATTAAATTCACAATAGAATCAGAACAAGACCAAAAATTAGCATTTTTAGATATTCTTATGACAAGATTCTCTCATGGCAAAATCAAAACTACAGTTTACTGAAAACCTACCCATAGAGGAAAATACCTAGCCTATACATCCAATCATACCAGAAACACAAACATGGAATTATATTATCACTATGAAACAGAGAAAAAAAGTTTGTTCAGAAATCATCAATTTGGAAAAAGATCTATATAAAACAAATTCATATGACAAATGGTTATTCATCAGCTGCTATTAAGAAAATATTAAGTAGACAACAAAAAGAACCATCAAGAGAAACGACTGATTGGTACTGTAGGGTACCCATACATTCCCAAAATAGCAGATAAATTAAGGAAAATCTGCAATCAGCATAACATCAAAACAGCTTTCCAGAGTCATATCACACTATGAGGAATTCTAACATCTATAAAGCCTAAACTTGAACTGCTGAAAAGAAAAAAACTGCATCTATGAAATACCATGTGAATGTGGAAGAATATATATTGGTGAGACCAGTTGTCCCATTGAAAAGCATTTGCAAAAACATAAACTGATGATTAGAACAGAGAAAACAGATGTGTCTAAGGTAGCAGACCATGTATGTATCAATGAACATATGTTTAATTGGGAAAATACAAAAATATATAAAAGAAGAAAGGTAAAAAGAAGAAAATGTTAAAAAGCTGCTTACATAATAATGGCAAAAAATCCCATAAGCCAACCTAGTGTGACTATACATAATGTGTGGAAACCACTAATTAACTTTGCTCTTAGGAAAAACTGGAGAAATCAAGAGGAACCTCATAGATAAGTATATGAAATTTCTATTGACTGTTGCCTTTGGCAGGATGGTTCAGTTGGTTAGAGCATTACCTTAAAATTCAATAATCAATAATCTAAGGGCCCAGGTTCAAATCCCATGCTAGTATTGTAACTGGTCAGGCCAGCAACACCTGAAGATGAGGGGGAAATATTACCTTTTGAAATGTTGTGCATATACTAACCTGTTTGATGTGCTATTACTAACAGTTGAATGTATTTGGAATAAAAGTTAAATGTTTCTAAAGACATTCAATACTCATATTAGATGATGGAAATAGTCCAATATAAGAATACAATGTGAAGCTACTTAAATACTTATTGCCCAGCATTCGACAATTTTTAATTGGCAAGCTCACTATTTGTCTATAGCTTCATTGCTTTGCATAAAGGTGTTTTATCCTAGTTGTTTGTATATAATCATATATACATACACAAGTACGTGTTGCAAACAAAGGAAGGAATTGGAATATTTCCACATAATTTACCAGAGATATGTTCAGCATTGGTGTTGCTAAGTAACAATCAATTACTATTGACATCTCTAAATTAAACCACTTTGCTCTGTTAGCCAACAATAGTTTTTCGGTCTTGAATTTAATTAGAAACAAAAGAAGATCCTAATTAAACTCAAGACAAAAAAGAAAATGTTGGGTATTAATGCAAAGTAGTTTTATTAGGGCTGTCAATATTATTTATAGTTACCTAGCAACACCAATGCTAAACATATCTCTAATTATTACATGAAAATATTCCAACTCCTTCCTTTGTTTGTTTGTTTAATATAACACAAACATATATATATATACACACATTATTATTGCCAAGTTTCCTACTCTTCATTTCAAATCACTTTATATGATCTCTTTTTTTTTTTTTTTTTAGGTATCAACTTTTATATTTGTTTTTTTTTTTTTATTCATTACACTTTTTTCTGTTTATATATGCTTATGTCTATGGATCTGAGCAATGTAAATATATTTTGGTGTGTGTATGTATGTATGTGTGTGTGTGTGTGCCATAGTCGATTAATGGAATTTCCAGTTATAAAATTTCAAATCTAAAATACGCCACAATTTAATCATTTTATATTGTTTTGTATTACTTATCTTTAAATAATTAATTTTATGTATATTGCTGTTACGTGTAGCCCTCTGCAGTTCAGCCCTATAATAAAAGTGACGGACTTAAGAGCTGCAAGATTTGGATCTAAGCTCAACTTGCTAATTTTAACACTCAAACACATAATCTTCAGTGAAAGAAACTATTCAATAATTTTAATTTATACTGTTGTATATAAACATATACAAATACATACATATTTCCTTTATATATAATTAATTAAAAAGATATTTAGCTCTATATCTTACTTAATTTATTTTTAACTGATTTTTAAAAAAAATTTAAATGAATAGTTTTAAAATTCGGTAGTTGAGAAGTTCGAATGCCTGGACTGCCATCTGAAAATCTTGAATTCGAGATATAAACTTTGAGTTCCAAAAACTGCTTCTCTGCAACTGTATCAAACTATGCCTGACACTAATTTTAAATAGCTATTACTAATTACACTTACTTTATTCCTTGTTTCGTATTTAGAAATCCTACAGTATATCCAAAATGAGAATCCTCTACGTTATGCTCAAAAAAAGTAGCAACGTCTGTGTCAATATTGTAAGTCCACACTGGGCATAATATAGTAAAAAATAAAATAACTTTCATCTTTTTTTTAACACAAAAACTAGTGTAATAAACAACTTATGGAAATATTTAAAATATACTATTATTACGTCATGTTTCCTTTGATTAAATTCCCAATTTTATCAGCACTTGAAACCTAAACGGAAAATTACTCATTCAGTAATATATTTATAATCTAAACACTAATATTACTAGGTGTGCGCACACATACATTAAGAGAGTAAACTTTTATGAATCAAAAAGTTAAATAGTAATATTTTCTGTTTGTCTTAAAGTAAAATAGATGTCAATCAATGATAGTCTGTACAAAACAACTACATGGCAAGACAGGAATTTTATGTTTGTTTATATAAATAAAGGTGCATATATTAAGATACTATCTATAATGGCATTTTATGACTACCAATATGAATTCCTAAATTATCGTATATTTTAAAGTTGTTGTTTTTCTTTAAAATAAAATAAAAAAGAAATTATAATTTTTATTATTATAAAAATAATTTTTATATTTTTTAACACCAATTAAAAATATGTTGTCATAATAAAATATCTGTTTGCCTATAAGATAAGTACAGAAATTGTGTTCTTAATATAGAAAATTCTTCACACTTCCGCTTAATCAAACCATTGATTACAATATCCTGATTTTCCGCATTTCAGAATATGATATCATTTTCTAAGACTATACTATCCAAGTTTTAATTACCTTTTCAACATACTATTAGCTTATTAGATTGTGAACATTTACCTGAAATCTTTACCAATATATCTAGTTTTATTTATTGATTTTAATATGCATTTTTATTTCTATGAAAACTTTATTAGCTTATACATGGAAAAAAACGACGGGGGGGGGGGTAATTACAGACTAGAGGAAAATGCTTTTACAGCTTTGCGACAATTTCTGTAATGATTATTTGGTGATTTTAGACCTAGATAAATAAATGTAGGGTTTTCAGGTAGTGGGGCAAGGATTTTATTTACAACAATGGTAATAATCCCATGATTAAATAATAAACGATCGAATAATCATTACTTGAAGTAATAACAAATTCGTGCATCGGAAGTGGCCAGAGCTGGCCTACAACTCGTGGACTTTGTGCTTCACAATTTGACACTCTACTAGGGTCACCAATTCATCACTACCCTAAACTACGTTTAACTTTAAATCCATTATTCTATCATTGTGTTACTATTAGTTATGACGTAATGTAGAGATAAATACTGCATTATAATTATTAGAGTCCTAATTTCTAGGATTAGAGTTATCTTACAGCAGTCTGTAACTAGCCTACGAGATATAAGGATAATATATATATAAATTAAATATAATATGCAGTAGAGAATTAAGGTTGGAGGGTGGAATGGATTGAAGCCTATCCATTAAACCTAGCACTAATTATATATGTAGGGGGGGGAGATGATAATCTGGACCAACTGATGAGTGCTGGTTCAGCACAAAATACGAATGTTGGAGATTATTTATCATTTTTACATGGTTGGGAGCATGTGTATTGATTTATGAGATCAAGTGGATAGCTGAAGAGAGCTTGAAAGTCTGTGTTCAAATCCCTTATACTTACATCTAAACTCCAAGTATATAAATTATACTTTTATATAAATATTACAGATTCAGCCTGCATCCTGCACATCCCTCTTTTGTTTATTTAAATGGACAAGGTTCTGTACATCATGGATCAGAGGGACTTAAAAGTCAACCTGGGCATATCAATAATATTGGCATCAACAAGGAATTTGGGTATTCCATTATCAGACTTTCAGTGTTATGGATAACTAAAGAGTTGGAGGGTGGAAAGGTTTGAAGTCTGTCCACTGAAGTTTGAAAATTTTCTATCTTAATATAAACAGAGCAGTGATTACATTATGTGTGGAAAATAATGATATAGACCAAGTGATGAATGCTGATTTAGCACAAAATACATGAGATCATTTATTCTTTTCGCATGTGATCATGTGTACTGATTGTACAATATAGAATGGATAGCTGAAGGGATCTTGAAAGTCTGTGTTCAAATTCCCTATTATATAGGTATATTTATAAATAATATAAACAAGCTTGTGTTTTATGGATAGAACCAATAAAATATAACATCCTCCATCACATTAGTATGTTTTTTTCCAGTTTGGGTCAGTATTTTGGTAGTAAAACAGAGAAATAAAAGATGAATGCTGAATGGATAATGCATTAAATTATAAAGGTGTAGGTGCACTCTCCAAGATTAAAAATTCTCACCGATGAAAAACTATAAGATAAAAAACTAGTCTAGAGACATTGGATGGGACATCCAAGTCTACACTAAATAACATAACCTTGAGAAAGAAAAGGTGTTTTATGAATATGTTGGTAAATTCAGTACAAAATACATTTCAATTTTTTTGGTATTCTTTTTTTTTTCTGAAGAGAACACACTTTATGAATGGCTACTAATAGATATAGTCTTCTGGTAAAGTTTATGGATACAATACTATTCAGTGGTATATTGGAATAATCTTAAAACAATACTTAATTTACTTTTCTCATCTGTTTTATTTACTGAAGATTAGAGCAAAAATATTTTCTATGAATAATCCCCCTGGAAAACTGGCTGTCACTATCTGAGGTTGTAATTCAAGTATTCCTAAGAATGGCATCTGTAATGCTATATATTCTATTGAGAGATACTATATCTCCTCTTGGGGATGAGGGGGATAGTCAATTTTGGGATATACAGTTAAACATTACTGAAAATATATTATTGAGTCACTCAAGTCTATACTTCTGCATTTACAACTATCCTTTTTTTTTTACAAAAAAGGATTAAACTTTATATACAAAATGTTTTAGAAGGTAAGCATTGATTTAGATAATATAATATGGAGATCTAAGATGATACACTGTATTTTTTGTCCATAGCGTTTCCAAAAATTGATCAACCTGTGACAACTCAGAGCATTAGTCCATGAGATGATTAATTATTAAAAGTAAACCTAGGTTATAATTAGGAATTATTTTTAAAGTCTAGAATTCAAATATGAATAGCGTTTTAGGAATACAATATTGAAAAATTCAATTTGCAGAGGATAAGTTGAGGAATAGGAAAACACTTGAAATAATATAAACTATGGGCTAAGTCAGTCTACTGTTAAGTTCTCCAGAATGACCTCGAATATTCCCAAAAGAGAGCAATTCAGTATACTTTGGAAGTCTTATGGAGAATTAGGAAAAAAACTAAGTTTTGAAATGTCTCTGCTGAAAACCATTCTAATCCATCGAAGAGCCACATGAATAGCAAAGGGCCAACCTATCAATAATCACATTGGAAATAATAGCAATAAATAAGGTGATTCACTTGTAATTAAAACCATTAGGTCCAACTGCAGCTTACTTTGCAATAACACATGGATAAAATCATTTATAAAAATAACGTTAAAAAAAACCGCTAAAAAATAATGTTATTTCTCCTTTCCTATGAATAAGAAAATCAACGTCGAAAACTAACCACATAGCACCCTTATCCCAGCTCCCATATTCAACAAAAATATGATTTAGGCTCCCAGGGCCCCTCCAGATCATCAGACCTACTCATCCATTCAGCAAAACTGAAGGAAATGAAGAATTTTCATTAAAAGGCAAAATCACTGTAGTAACCTATTGAAATTTCAATGGCTGCCATATAATTTGCACAGCATTTTTATAAATGTTGAAATTATTTTTACTTGTGATAATGTGTTGATATAACTTGTGTATGAAAAGAGAGCTAAGAAATTCCTCTTTTAAATAGTAATAGTTCTAGAGAAAACTAATTCGCTAAACTAAGAAAAAAGGAACTAAAATGGGAAGCCAGTAACAGAGTTAACTGGAGGCTTTGGCTCCTTTTATATATTTTTTCACTAGATATCAGAAAACAAGTTGCCTTCTGCAGAAAGTATTGAAGCAGTCAGGTCTGAGTTTGATCCTAGCTTCATGCCTCTAGCCATAAGCCTACTTCAAACCCTAGTACTAACCTTAAATTTCCGATGCAATGGGGCTTTATACGTTCAATCCACACTAATTTCCATAAAGAATAACTTATTTCATAAATGTGTATTCAAATAATTAGTTTCAGATTTAAATTGATCAATTCTATTAATAAATTCATGATAGAATTATTCATGAATTTATATATTATAACTGCGTGGATTGTGCATATATATTGGTAAATTTTAAATATATATAATTGTTCGAAAGTTCATTGCTTCAGGAATGTTTGATTTTATTTTTAAATAATTTGTTAAAGTTTTATTGATTAAAAGCTACATTCTTTCGATAAGCTTTCAGATTTTCCCTTTCCAAAAACAACAGTTAAAGTTTTATTAATTAAAAAAAAGATAAGAATTTCCTAATTAAAATCATTTTCTGATTTTAAGAATTCATCTTCTAATTAGAAAATGAATTCAAGTTAATGAGTTTGAAAGCCTTATCGAAGGAATGTATCTAAAAACAACCAGTAAATCTAAAAACATTGATAATGAAAGAAGCACTAGCCTGAAGGCATCAGAGGACAGTATATATAGCTCTGAAAAGTTTGGGAAAAAAAGCCATCTTTGTTGCAGAAAAGTGCCAGTAAACTATGTGCTGTTCAAAATCATGAATTCAAAAATTGTTCCTATCATGGTAAGGGGCTAAACATCAGGAAACTGGCTATTGTTCCTGAAGTCCCCTAAAAATCTTCAATGGAGCGGCTAAATTCTTTCCAGACCAATCATTCTGCTAAAATCATGAAAATTCATTAATATACTGTTCAAGTAATCGACCGAATGCATGCCTACATTTTTACCAACCCGGACATGTAAACTAAGGGAACCAGCCCCGGAAGAAATGGGTAACATATTTCCATAATGAACCTTTAACCTTCTGGCCAGTTTCCGAACTTTATTTTACACTTCCCTTAAGAGCTCTTTTCATTCTATAAATGTAGTACTCTGTGAAACCCTTTTTATTTATGCTATTTTTAAATTTATATAAATTCTCTCAATCTCTAGTCTTTAAACTTTCTCTTTTCTTACTTGGCGGTTCATTTACTATATTACATATATATATATATCATGTGATTTATTAATGTCATTTATTTTTAATTATATGTCAATAATCTTTCGACTCGATGATCTCCTTTGTTTCCTTTGCCTTGTGCAAATAATAATATATTAATTCTAATAGTAATTCTCGCCCATTAGAACTAGATTTACCGTTCTATCAATTATCGAGTCGAAAGAAATTATTAAATGTGTGTTATTTTTATAATTGGCTAATAATAAATTATTAGCTCCGTTTTTAATCTATGCCCCAGCTATTTTTTGTATTTATCAATATGTATTTATTCATATATAATCTTAAAATGTTTTATTGCAAAAGAGCCGATAAAGGATCAAATATATTCTAATTCAACTTTGTTATTTAAGATTCAGAAAGGGCACGATGATTGAGGCATAATTAATATGATTTACAAATAAATACTTTAAAATAATTTTAGTTAAAAGCTCATTTGACTTTAATTAAATTGATCAAGTCATCACGTAGAGCATTCTATATGGGTTTTAGCATTCAAACGATGACTATCAAGTCATCATCTTCGAACGTTGCTGACGTAGAGCAATCTTCCGCTCCGTTAGGCTGGTCGGTGATAATATTTCTGTTATTTTAAATTATCAAGGAAGAAAGCACTTTTTCTCCTGTTCATATTAGTCAAAGGGCATAAGACTTGTCAGATGCAAGCCGCCATAGGACTTCGATCATCGACTAGCTATCGTCTTTCAATTTCACTTTCTAGCTCATAATTCATCAGCACATTGCCTCTCTGTTCTGATAAAGCCCGCTCTGATGCTCATAATTGGTGATGAAGTGATTTCAATTAAAGTCCAACAAATTCTCCGTTATATCTCAAAATAAGTTTTCTAATAAAGATTAAAGTTATGCCCTAAAATATGTATCTTGCTCTTCATGAATGGATTTGCGAATGTGAAAATAAATATCACATTCTTTCATATAAAATTAGAGTAATAATTTCCTTTACTAATGAATACCTTTATCTGCCTTTTATTTCTTGTTGGGGGCATAGACATAGACTTTCAAATATTGCATAATATTCATTGGCATATAATAAGGACCGCCACTCGTATTATAATTATAAACTTTGTTTAAGGACTAGAATTAATTAATTTAATCTTTATTTAAAATTCAAACAAAACAAATTATTATTATTAAATATTTTCTAAACACACTTGGTTTCTTAGTTCTTAATTCTTTTATAATTATTTTAATGTTAATACTCGCTGTCTGTGTTGGCAACCCGAACATGTACATATGATTCGACTTAAAAGTATTTTAAAATTTATATTTAGTTAATGTATTAGCTGATATTAGTGTCAGTTCAGGAATCTCTAATCCTCACTAACCATTGAGCTAGTTTCTTGGCGCATAGCACTGTGCCGTCGATTTATACTAATCTGAGCTGGGGAGTTGGGTTTAGATTCAGTTTGAACCGCCTGAGTTTGGATCCGACTTGCAGTTCTTTTGGTGGATTTTTCGACAGGTACAGTATGTAGCTTTTAAATAAATTAGACTATTAATAACTCAAGATATAGTTTCATTATTTAAAACACTTCTTAAATTAGCATCTTCTCTCAGTCTAGAATCTCTCTGAACAATAAAAAACAAAACATGACTTTCACCGTTATCGATTTGTTGTAGGATAAAGTTTTTTTCAAGTTTAGCTCTGAATTTTATCTATACTATTTTTCTGTATCACTCCAACATAATTGTTATGTTATCTATCTCACTTGTGATCACGTTTAAATCTTTTATAATCTCTTGGTACTCCTTATCAACTGTTTATTTACACCATATTTTTAGCAACATGCCCTTAATTCCTTTAAAGTCAATGATACGTCTTTGCTCTTTCACTTAACGATTTTACTTTCGATCTGTCTTTATTATTCTAACCATATATCTATTCATGTTTCCATTCTAAGATCTGAAGACTCATTTGCCTTCTCACAAATATCCAAGTCTCATATCTGCATATGAAAATGGTAAAACAAATCTATTAAAAATTTTCATTTTTTAAATATGGCATATTTTGTTCTAGTAATAATTTATTTCTACCGAAAAGCACTTCATCCATATTTAATTCGGAGAATAATTTCACTTATTTATTTCTATCTGTATTAGTAATTTGACGAAGATGTTTATAGCCGTTAATTTGTTATATCATCGCAATAAATTTTTACTTTCTCTTCTATGAAAATTCATCGAACCTTACTTGAATTTTGTTTACATTTATTTTTAGTATTTTTTTTTTATCTCAGCTTTTTTAATATTTTCTGAAGCTCTAAAACATTATTTTCAAAAACAATAATATAATCTTTGAAATGTAAATAATCTTTTTTTTTTTTTTAGAAAACTGCTGGCTTACCCTTGCCAGTGTTAATTTTTTCTATTTTCATCTCTAAGCTAACAGTTGTTTTATTAGAATTCTTAATGTTATAAATCTATATTTTGATGTTGCAAAGTATTGATGTTGCAAAGTTTTAATAACCGCATTGATGCTTATCAAAGGCATTTATAATCTACAAATTCAAACCTTATTGTCATCTTACTCTTACTGGTCTTTTTATAATTTCTTTTAATACTTAGATGTGATCAATACTTTGCCCAAAAAAAACATTCTAAATCCAGTTTGATTTATTTATTTGTTTTGGTAGTTGATTTGAATCCTAAATTTTCTGTAGAATTAATGAAATAATTATAGATTTATAATTTCCAATATCTTCTCTTTTGTCTTTTTAAAATAACCTTACTACGGTTTTCCTCCAGTCAAAGTGGTATATCTTTATCATTTTAGGCATTTGATATATAGATTCTTTTCCAACAATTTTATATTTCTTCACTTATTTGTTTTAAAATACCTATAATAATTCGATCATTTCATGGCACTTTCCCCTTCTCTATAGATTTGAAGCATGTTTCATTATTTCCTTCAAAATACTTAAGGCATTTCAAAAGATATATCGTAGGAGTTACACTATTTTTGCTGTTACTTTATCAAAGCTCTTTTTAAAATTATTCTACACACTTTATCAATTGCTTCTCCTATTGGTAATGGTGCAATTTTGTCTTTTTAAATTTCGAAATAATTTTCCTGCTACTTGCCTGGTAATATTTATATAATGATTAAAGCGTATATAATAAATTAATCAACAAACAAATCTTTTAAATTTTAAATTATGAATTCTGATACATTTGACTGCTTAAACAATAAAATCCCATCTTTCCATTGAATGGAACATGTAAAACAAATGAACAATGGAAGACTTTCTAAAAGGATATTGCATGGTCAACTTGAGAATAGTTTTTGTGAAAGAGGTAGACCATGTCTAAGATATAAGAATTATCATAATCCATAAAATCCTTCTAAAATACTACAATGACAATTGGTTTTAATTAGGAAAATATAACAGATAATACATCCGAAAGCTATATTTAGACATGGTATTGAAGTATTTCAGAAAGAAAAGTTCTCTACTGAAAAAATTAAAGAACAGTATCCTAAAATATCAAATAAACAGAAAAATGGACCAGCATGTTCCACATATGAATTAATTTGTGATTCATAGATTGATTTGTATAGTCATTGCCAAATTCATTTCTAGAGTAGTTTCTCTCTCTTTCTCTCTCTCTCTTTTGGATATGGAATGGCCATATTCGTTTAGGAGTGGCTGTTTATTATTATTATTATTATTATTATTATTATTATTATTATTATTATTATTATTATTATTATTATTATTATTATTATTATTATTATTATTATTATTGTTGTTGTTGTTGTTGTTGTTATTGTTATTGTTAAAACAGAATAGTTCCAAAAAAACTGATTTATTTAAGGCCTTAACTAAAATGTAAATCTATAATTTCTATGTGGAACTTCTAGTATTTCAAATCTCTGGATCATATGATGAATAGTGAGTGATCTGTGAAATAAATGTAGAGTAAAAAGATTAGTTTGAGAAATTTTATGTAGTAGAAGAACAATTGAAATCTTAAGTCGATTTCCAAGGGATTATAAAAGATATGGAAAGAGGCCACTTGTGAGACGAATGAAAAAATAATGGGGTATGCTGAAGAATGTGAAGAAAAAAGCCTAGAGATCAGAAAAAGTGGATTAAAGTTGGAGAGACCTTCATTCTTCAGGGGATTGATAGTGATTAAAAATAATGATGAAGATAATCCATAACTTTGCGTTAACACGTATTTACATTCCAGTAATCAATTATCACTTCCGATGAGTCCATTAAAAACACTTTAGTTTTGACAGAACCATCTTCGGTTTCCAAGTATAGTTTATTTGGATGCTTCCATATTCAGTTTTGCATTAGACCCTCTTCCCAAAAAAAAAAGATTCATATTATGCAGATTGTTTTTTCTGCAAATTGCACAGGTCACTTTCCTCTCTCATTTATATCTCCATAACCAAATTTACTCATCTTTTTTTTCTCATATGTCATAGCATCGGCCGGGACGCGAACCCACAACTGTCTGCAAGGCGGTTGCGATGACCTCACGGCTAACAACACTTGACAAATTTACTCATCTTTCAACTGTATTTCAATTGTGGAAGTAAAACCTCCTCTAACAAGATTTGAATGTTTTGCCAATAGCATTCTGGATATTTACACAAATATTTTCTATTTCATTACAACGAGAACATGTTCATATATAACCTGAATTATATGCCTTATGAAAATAGATTCAATTTGTTTGATATGCCATGATTTCTTTAATATCTCTATTTTTGGTTTATAATGCATTTTATTCTACTTGCGCTATATATTCATTTTGCAAATCAATTGTCTATTCATGCTTTTCTATTTTGAATAAGTTCTCTAATGTCCTATTAAATATTAGATGAGTTTTTTTAATTTATGAAATTTAGTAGTATGAATTTACTATTAAAGGTAGCAAATAAAAAGTCATCATCAAATAGCAGCCTAGATTTATAATTTGAGCATTTTTAGCAACCTTTACATTCATTATTTGATCATTTTCTTGGTTGAAAGCTTCACAACCTCTAAGATATGAGGCCATAATCCAGTGTTGTCTTTTACGATTGTAAATATAAAAGAAAATGTTTATTCACAATATATTGCAGCACTTATTCTGTCTTTAAAAAAATCCAATTGATGTTTCACTTAAGAAAGATCGCGCATTTGAGCTTTATTGTAGAGTTTTTTGGTTTTAAATTCAACTAGAAAAGCCATTAAACGCACCATGATGTATAATGAATGTTGATAAGCAATCCATTTAGTTCAGTTACCACATGATTACCATTTACAATAACAAGAAAAAAAATATATGCAATTAACATTAAAATTTTCTCTGCTTGAATATTTTAAGATCTCAAAGAAAAATCAAAGACTCTTTCGGTTTATAACAATTTTTTTCCTGCTGCAATCAAGAAATTGCGGCTCAAGCATTGTTAGCCAAGAGGTCAGCGCAGCCGTCTTGCAAGCAAGCAGTTGCTTGCAGACAGTTGTTGCAGGTTCGCCTCCCGCCTCCCGGCCGATGCTATGACATATGGAAAAAAAAAATGAGTTTTTTTTTGAAATATCAAATATTTTTTTAGATCCGACCTTAAAGATAGCTGAATTAATTATCATAGACATTAAAGAAGAGATTTGGGACTGCCATCCCCGGTACATTTTAATTTAATAGCTTCTGACTAATGTGAGGCCAAATACCAATCATGAACTATATATCTAATGACTGTCAAATCTACATGTAATGTGGCAAAATGGAAAGATTTAATAATACCATTAGTAAATCTATTTTCTGATTGGAATATCTAATGATTACTTAATATGGTTTGGTAATAATTATTAGTTGAAAAAAGTCTGTGCCAATAAATGGAATTTTGTGTTTTGCCTAACAAAACTGATTTTTGTCAAGCATTGGTGGTCGAGAGGTCAGCACCTCAGCCTTACTAGCAGTTGTCCCGGGTTAGCGGGTTCGCTTCCCGGCCGATGCTATGACACATGAAAAAATAACTGATTTTTTCTATTAATTAGTGTCTTGATTAATATTTCATTTTTATTGAAGAAAGTCAATTTCTATAGTAAAATACTATTTTAAAGTTTAAGATCTCAATAAGTGTAGAATAGCCTATTTCAGTAATTTCCAAATAAATTGTTGGAATGAGGAAGATAAGTGCTGATGTTCTGTGACCATTGTCATTGTGCTTTGTGTGATCTATTATAGCTATGAAATTATTTTATTACCCTGCTGTTTTGGTGTATTGGTATACTGGAAGAATATGAAATTAAAGATCCATGGATTATGATTTGGCCTTGTAATTTTTGATGCTTGAACTACTTATGAATTCTAGAGCACCAAATTATTCTATTATATTTAAATTATGTTTTTATTAATGCAAGATTAATAAAATCAATTTTATTTATTCTATGATAATTTTAATTCTTCTTGACTGTGTTTTGATTAGAAAAAAATATTACCATCTTCTTGGCTCAGTTTTAACATATATTTTTTTAAATGCGATGTGATGTGATGCACTGTGAAACGGAGTCAGGAATCTCTCAACAGCTATGCCCAGAGAAACCTGTTAACCACTTTACCTTTCTTTTCCAGTCTCCACCCTAAGTTTTCCCATAATCTACTCCATCCCATTTCCACAACATAATCTTTGTCAATGCCATGACCTTCATATCTAAATCCCCCTTAACTTTTCCCAAACCTAGCATAAAAACTCACTTTCTGTATAATCACTTTGTTCATATTTAATCTTCCATAACTTCATTATGTGTACCCTTTCTGCTTCCAAGCATTTACATTGAAGTAATAGATATCTAATATTTTTATGCCTTCCTTACACAACTTGCAGACTAAATCATCCATATTTTTCCAATTTACGTGTATATCCCCTTGTTGCTAAAGATTCCGTTTGAGCCATTGACTCCAGAACTATCTATTGTACACTTGGATAATCGATAACGTTAGGTGGAAGGATTGCATATCCACATTTCTAGACTATATTCTGCACCAAAGGAATTTTTTATAACTATTAGCATCCTACCAGACTCAATGCTAGATTTAAACATTTACATATTCAGTAGTCATCTTTTTATCAACAAATTGATAGCTTGAATTACAAATCGTAAGATTTTAACCCAAACTACTGTATCATTTTAAGGTTTGCTATTATTGAGATATAGATCTTTAAACAGAGGGTGTTACTGGATATTTGTAATTGTATAATGGTTTGTATATTTTCTATAATTATTTCAGTTAGTGTTAACAGTAACTTTCTTTATATTTATATATATGTAATATACAAATCAATATATATATCAAAATACAGTACAATTTATATAAATTATATTCTTTTAGAAATACTTTCGACTATACACTTTGTAGTCTTTATCAACTATATAACGTTGAATAATCAAAACGAGACAACCTTTAACAATACCCATAGTTCAATTCAGATTTCCCACAATTCTGTTATCTTAACATTTGATGACTGGCGATTCATTAACATTTGACGATTTCTTGAAATAAACATAGCCTCTTTTGTTTTACGTTTATTATGACAACGTTCAATTTGAATAATTTTCATATTTTTATAATCAAATTTAAATCCATATTGACAAGATTTATTATGATCAAATATAACAGATGATGAAGGTTTATTTACATCTGTTCCATATTGATTCTCTTTTTGAATTCTATTATATAAAAGCATATGTTCTTTTATTCTCTTCTCAAATGTACACTTAGATTCACCAATGTATTGTACGCCGCATCCACATATCAATCTATATATAATAGAATTTTGATTAAACTTTGAATTTTGAATTTTAGAATTATTAAGCAATCTATTTATGTTATTTGTAGAGAAAAAAGCAATATGACACAAACCATTATAAATTTTTCTAATAAACTTGACCTGCTCATCTGATATAAATGGCATTGAAATCCATTTCATTTTGATATTTTTATTTTTAATTTTATTAGAGTGTTGATTTCTTTTAAATCCTTTAATAATATTAGCAATTGCATTTTTATAATAACCAATTTGTTAATGACTTGTTGAAAATTGGTTATTATAAAAATGCAATTGCTAATATTATTAAAGGATTTAAAAGAAATCAACACTATAATAAAATTAAAAATAAAAATATCAAAATGAAATGGATTTCAATGCCATTTATATCAGATGAGCAGGTCAAGTTTATTAGGAAAATTTATAATGATTTGTGTCATATTGCTTTTTTCTCTACAAATAACATAAATAGATTGCTTAATAATTCTAAAATTCAAAATTCAAAGTTTAATCAAAATTCTATTATATATAGATTGATATGTGGATGCGGTGTACAATACATTGGTGAATCTAAGTGCACATTTGAGAAGAGAATAAAAGAACATATGCTTTTATATAATAGAATTCAAAAAGAGAATCAATATGGAACAGATGTAAATAAACTTTCATCATCTGTTATATTTGATCATAATAAATCTTGTCAATATGGATTTAAATTTGATTATAAAAATATGAAAATTATTCAAATTGAACGTTGTCATAATAAACGTAAAATAAAAGAGGCTATGTTGATTTCAAGAAATTGTCAAATGTTAATGAATCGCCAGTCATCAAATGTTAAGATAACAGAATTGTGGGAAATCTGAATTGAACTATGGGTATTGTTAAGGGTTGTCTCGTTTTGATTATTCAACATTATATAGTTGATAAAGACTACAAAGTGTATAGTCGAAAGTACTTCTAAAAGAATATAATTTATATAAATTGTACTGTATTTTGATATATATATTGATTTGTATATTACATATATTGTGAAACGAATACAGATATCAAACTTTATTTATTACATATATATATATATATCATGTAATTTAATATTAACAAATACAGGTATCATAAATATATGTATATATATAAAGTACAACTTTAAAAACTTTTTATCCATTTAGGAGCGCTTTGGACTAGATTCGCAGTCTTTGTCAACTAACTCTTTCAAACACACTTTCAAAATTTAACGTTCCCACAATTCATTGATTTTTATGTTTGCTGCCTGTCTACTTATTAAATCATCCTTGCATTTATATATTAACATAGCATCCTTTATTTTCGTTTTATTATTCTTTCTTTCAATTTGTAATATTTTCACATTATTATACACCAAATTAAAACTATAAATACATGATCTTTTATGATCATAAAAAACCGATGTTGAAACATTATCATTTCCATTCAATTTTTTTTAATTTTTTGGATTAAACAAAATAATAAATAATTCAAAAGCTAAAATCTCATTTTTAAATCAAAATTGCATCATATATAAATGGAGATGTAAATGTGGCTGCATATATATGGGGGAATCAAGATGTACACTGGAGAAAAGAACTAAAGAACACTTGCAATTATTAAACAGTGTTCAAAAAACTAAACAAAATTTGAATGGAAATGATAATGTTTCAACATCGGTCTTTTATGATCATAATAGATCATGTATATATGGTTTTAATTTGCAGTATAATAGTATAAAAATATTACAAATTGGAAGAAACAATAATAAAACTAAAATAAAGAAAGCTATGTTAATATATAAATGCAAGTATGACTTAATAAACAAGCAGGCAGCAAACGTAAAAATCAATGAATTGTGGTAAGGTTGAACTTTGAAAGTATATTTGAAAAAGTTAATTGGCAAAGACTATGAAGTCGAAAGTACTCCTAAATGAATAAAAGTTTTTAACATTGTACTTTATATATATTTATGTTATTGTATTTATTATTATAAAAATACAGATATCGGATAAGAATATCATTACATGTATATATAAACATATATTTAAATACAAATATAGTGTATGTACTTAAGCTAAATATAATTAAAAGAGATTTGAACACAGACTTTCAAGCTCCTTTCAGTCATTCACTCTATCTTATATAACTGATACATATGTCCACATATATGTGAAAAAAGATAAATGATCTCTGATATAGTATTTTGTGCTGAACCAGCACTCATCAGTTAGCCTATGATCATTATTTCTCAAATATATATATATATATATATATATATATATATATATATATATATATATATATATATATATATATATATATATATATATATATATATATATATATATATATATATATAATAAGTAGTGTTAAATTTATATTAAGATAGAAAATCTACAAACTTTAATGGATAGGTTTCAATCCTCTCCACCTCTTCAGGCACCCATATCATTGAAAATCTGAGGATGAAATGCTCAAAGACCTGTTGATGCCATGACAATAGTATTGGCATTAGAAAGGGTTTTGAACATTCGTCATCAGACTTTCAAGAGAATGGAGAGGATTAAAGCACATCTATTACAGTTTGTACATTTGGTCAGTTAATACAAAGTGAGCACTAATTATATATATATATGTGTGGAAGATGATGATCTGGACCAACTGATAAGTAGTGGTTTAGCACAAAATACATATATTTGAGATTATTTATCTTTTTCTCATGAATGTGGACATGTTCATTAGTTATATAAGATAGAATGAATAACCCAATGGAGCTTGAAAGTCATTGTTCAAACCCCCTTTATTTATGTGTATATATTTAAAGACAATAAACCAGAAACTAATCTGGAGATATAACTATAATAGCACTATCATTTAGTCTGAAGTAAAATGAAGAGTATTGCTTCTGAAAATTAAGTTTTGACTGGCTAATGGACTTCTTCAGAAATGTTCTTCTTCATATGCACAATCCCGAATTATATAAAGAGTTCATTAATGTTTGTAATTTAATTTGAAAATTGAAGTGCTAGAATCATTTATGCTAAATAAGTGATAAGTAATGGCAAATTACTACCTGAGATGATCAAAGATTTTTATTCTTGCTTCTAGCATTTTTTGCCTATTAGTTTTACTCAAATACACAGACAACTTAAAATTCATCCAGATTCTTTAAAAATTTACCATAAATGTATTGATAGTTTTTTTTAAATAAACACCTCAATATTTACTGAATAATAATAAGTATCCATGGCAGTTTACATATGCAGTGCATGATATGATTGAATCTATATATAAATACTTCAAACAGAAGCTTCAAACTCGCCAACCCTTCATCCCACCTCATGACTTTTTGGACCTCTCAAAACTAACACACCATTTGTCACTAATGAATTCACCA
This sequence comes from Epiperipatus broadwayi, assembly GCA_028023455.1. Taxonomy (NCBI): domain Eukaryota; kingdom Metazoa; phylum Onychophora; class Udeonychophora; order Euonychophora; family Peripatidae; genus Epiperipatus; species Epiperipatus broadwayi. The sequence goes on from JAQFVV010013714.1 coordinate 48,823, forward strand.
TGTCCCAGATCTATTTCTTGATACTTCAATTTCTTAATTGCCCTGAATTTCTTAGCGAATCAAATATCTTTTCATATTTAACAAATCATCTATTTAATACACTAAAATTACTTTTTTTTCATGTGTCATAGCATCGGCAGGGAAGGGAAACCCGCTAACCCTGGACAACTGCTTGTAAGGCGGCTGTGCTGATCTTTCGACCACCAACGCTTGATTAAAATCACTTTTAAATCCATTTTGTTTGTTTTGGCGTTTAAATTTCTTTTAATCTAGTTATAATAATCTTAGTAAAAAATCGACATAAAATTTTCTAATATCTTCTTTTTCTTCTTTCTTTAAGATCAATATAATTACTGCATCTTCTAATCATCTGTTAGAGCTTCAACAATAAAACATTTCAGGATATAGTTTTTCCAATTTTTATTTCATTTGTTTTTATAGCATCTCAATAATAATTTTATCATATTTGTAGTTTTTTTATTTTTCTTAGATTTCATTGCAGATCTTACCTCTGTTTAAAATATTTGGCATTTCAATAAGATAATGTTGTAATGTAGTGGTTAATTTGTTTTGTTTTTTATCACTGTATATTTTTTATAAAACTTTGTTCCACGTTTTATGATGTTTTTCTGTTTTTTTTAATAATAGTGTCTTTTTTTATTGTTGTAATAATTTTGCTTCCAATATTAAGATATTGTGTTATACGTTTGAGACTAGTGTTGTCTTCTACTGCTTTCCTGGTCAATTCATAATTGTATTTCCTTATATCATCATTTATTCTGTTTCATATTATTTTACAAAATTACAGTTGTTCAACTTTTCTAAATAGATCATTTTAAAATCATTATTTATTTATTTATTTTTTATCATAATCAGTTAACAATTTATTAAATGTTTTTTTTTTTTGTACCAGTTATTTCTGTACCAGTTCTCAGTAGAGGGTCGGTTACTTTCTTATTCATTTGGTTCAGATATGAGAGTCATGAAAGTCCGTTAATATTTTAACACGGTTCATCGGAAAATTTCTGAAGATTAAAAATATTAACTGTTAATATTTTTTCATACAATTTTTGAATATTTAGTTTTGTTTTAACCAATATTGGAACGGGGACCTTTTATCCTGTCTACCAAGCTTGGCAGTATTTTTTTAATTATACCGTTTTAGAAGCCTACAAATATTTATTTATGCTTTTTTAATTCCAAATATATAATCCATCTAAATAAAAAAAAATTCATAGTCGTCAGAATGAGACTTATTGAGGCTAGAAAATATATAAACGAATAGATATGTAAGTTTAAAGCAGTCTCTTTATTAGATACAAACTTTTAAAATTATTAATTAATCATTATCTTAGAATGATAAATACCCTCCCCTCCCCCTTAGACTATTTCATTTTATTTAGGGAGTTGAAGTTTGAACAACTGATGTTCATATCAAAAACATAGACTGATTTGATCTTCATATTTTTATGAATGGTTTGTTTTTTATTAAATTTGAATAAATTTAGAAACAATCGTACATATAAATACTATTTAAACAATTAATAATATTTTAATTTGCGAAGCGCAGGTAGTTGAAAATTGATAGTTGAAAATTCAGCAGTATCTCAATTTATTTCAATTTTAAACAATTAATGTAACATTAAACACACACTACTTAGAAATATTTTTATCTCATTTAGCACCCACATAAAACAAGTCTACTTAACATTATAAATGTATTTCTGAAATAAACCTATCATTAGATGAGATAAACATTTAGATACCTGATTTCCATATCAGAACAATAGTCTGATCTTTTATTTTAAATACACCTATAGTGAGAGGGAGGTTTATCTAAGATTTTATGTTGCGTACTGGTTTTTAATATTGTAAGTTCGAATCTAACGAGGAGTGCCTATAAATCCTTAAATATTACTGATTACATATTTCTCGGGAGGGGGGGTCTTTTTATCATGTATACAGTATTGCAAAACGATTAAAATATTTTTACTATGTAAGATGAAAATTTAAGGTTATATCAATTGTTTAAACGGCATATATGTGTGTGTGTGTGCGTGTGTGATTTAACTTTAGAAAACAAACCAAGTCGCAGTTATAACACAAATATAAAGATCAGGCTTTTGTTTTGATTTAAATCAGGTCAGACAATGTTAATAGTAGTCTACATATTTTTGTTGGGCTATCGATTTATGATCTTATAAATTTGAATCTATGTAAAAGTAGAATAAAAGTTTGTAAATCTATTATCAAACACTACACTCTCGTGTGTGCGTGTATATATATATTTAAAATAGAATTTTACACATTTTCGAACACCAATATATATATATATATATAATAAAAGACTTTGATCTATTTTTAGATGTTTATGATACAAACATAGACACTCTTCGTATACCTGGACCCTAATTTTAGGGGATTTGAACTCAAACTTTCGAGTACCTTTCAACTACCCATACTATCTCATTCCACATGAACACATACATGTAGAAAGATAAATAATCACCAATATACGTATGGTCCAGATTATCATCTCCCACATAATCATCATCATCATCATCAACCATTATCAATCCACTGCAGGATGAAGGTCTCTCCAAGTTTAATCCATCTTCTCCGATCTTTAGCTTCTCTTCTCCACAACACCCCTGCACATTTTCTTATTTCATCCATCCATCTCACATGCAGTCTCTTTCTGGGTCTTTTACAATCTCTTGGAATCCAGTTTAAAATTTCAATTGTCCATCTATTATCATCTCTTCTAGCAATATGTCCAGCCCAACTCCATTTCAATCTTTTAATTTTTTCAATAAGGTCAATAACACCTGTTTGTTGTCTTACCCATATATTGCATTTTCGATCTCTTTTTGTTACTCCCAACATACATCTCTCCATACTCCTTTGAGTGGTCTGAAGTCTCTGTATTGCTCTTCTATTAAGTGTACAAGTCTCAGATCCATAAGTAAGAACTGGTAAAACACATTTGTTAAAAACCATCCTTTTCAAACACATAGGCATATTTCCTTTTAGTATCAAGTTATTTCTACCAAAAGCACTCCAACCAAGTTTAATTCTATGATTAATTTCCTCCATTATGTTTTCATCTGTATTAATAATCTGACCAAGATATTTGTAACTGTTAACTTCTTCTAATTCTTCATAATCAATCTTTATTTTCATATTTTGAGCAAATCGATTAAACATTACTTTAGTCTTTTTAACATTTACCTTTAGTCCTAATTTTCTACTTTCATCTGCTAACTCCTGCAACATTTCCTGCAGCTCTGAAGCATTATTTGCAAAAACAACTACATCATCTGCGAAATCTAAATGACTTAAATACTCTCCATTTACTTTCACTCCTTCAGTTTCCCATTTTAATCCACAAAATACTTCTTGCAGCACTGCTGTAAAGAGTTTTGGAGATATGGAGTCACCTTGTCTTACACCGTTCTCAATGTTGATTTTTCCAGTATCATTATGTAATCTAATTGTTGCTGTTGCATTTTTATAAATATTCTTTAAAATATGACAATATCCTGGATCTATACCTTGATGATCCAATACTTTAATCACTGAAGAAATGTGTATAGAATCGAATGCCTTTTCATAATCTACAAATCCAAAACATAATGACAACTCATATTCGTTTGTCCTTTCTATGACTTCTCTCAATACCTGGATATGATCTATTGTACTAAAACCACTTTTAAATCTAGCTTGTTCTCTTGATTGGTGGAAATCCAAAGTTCTCTGTAGAGGAGTTGTAATTATCTTGGTAAAAATTTTATATAAAACTGATAAAAGGCTGATAGGTCTGTAATTTCTAATATCTTCTTTATGACCTTTTTTAAATATTAATATTATTACTGCATTCTTCCAATCTTCTGGTACATCTTTATCATTTAGACATTTGGTATATAACTTTGCTAAAATTGTTTCTATTTCTTCACCTGCTTCTTTTAATATATCAATTATAATTCCATCATTTCCTGGAGCCTTTCCTTTCTTCATACACTTAATTGCATGTCTCACTTCTTCATTTAAAATTCTGGGCAATTCGGAAGATGTAATAGATATAGGAGGTACTTGTTCTTTATTACTATATAATTCTTGATAAAAATCTTCTACCAATTTGATGATGTCATCTCTCTTTTTAGTAATAATTCCATCTTTTTTTCTTATTGCAGATATAAATTTCCTACCAATACCAAAATGTTGTTTAACATTTTTGAGACTTTTATTTTCTTCTACAGCTTTCCTTGCTATTTCACAGTTAAACTTTCTTATATCATTTTCAACTCTTTTCCGTACCATTTTACAAAATTCGAGATATTCAATTCTTTTTAATACATCATTTTTGTATATCTTCATATTCCTTCTTTTCTTCATAAATTCTCTAGTCTCAGTAGAAATTTTATTAGTAATTTGCTGCTTTTTTCTACCAGCTATGTTTGTTGCAGTTTGTAAAAGTGTATCAGTTATTTTCATATTAATTTCATTCAAATCTGTATCATGTTCAAAATCTCCTAACACTTGAAACCTATTTGTAAGTTCTAATTTAAATTCATTAGAATGTTTCTGAAGATTAGGAATATCAACTGTAAATATTGTTTTTCTTAATAATTTTTGTCTCTCTAGTTTTACATTAACACGTAACTTACACCTTACTAATCGATGATCACTTCATGTGTTAAATTTATTAAGAACATTACAATCTTGAAATATATATTTTCTGTTATTCAAAATATAATCCAATTCTGCTGTACCTTTATTTGGATGCTTCCATGTCCATTTCCTTTTAATATTTTTCTCAAAAAATGAATTCATAATATAAAGTTTTTTTTTTTCTGCAAACTCCACAAGTCTATGTCCTCTCTCATTTCTATTACCATAACCAAAATTACCTACAGCAATTTCATCTTTCATTTGTCTACCAATTCTAGCATTAAAGTCTCCCATAACAATTTTAAAATGTTGTTTACTCTGATCAAAAGCCTTTTGTACATCCATATAAAAATCTTATACAACTTAATCACTATGAGAACTTGTTGGGGCATAAACCTGAATTATCTGCATTTGGTATCTGCTATTAAGTTGTATAACTGTAATGGTCAGAAAACGTGTGACTCGTAAACATAGTGCAGAATTCGACCACCATACAGAACAGCAGCACCATCGAGTAGCGAAGCCACCCGTGGTACTGAGTTCGAACATAGTTTATCGGTTCCACAATACAATCCACGAAACAACGCATCTGATGCGACATTAGTAAATATTTCCTTAGGCATGGTGGTCAGGGATATGCAAGAGACTCATTTTATTCTCGAGTTAGCCAATAATCAAACTAATATTAATTAAACATTCATATTTACATAATCGAGGAAATATTATATAGAATGGGTATCGAATAAATGAAACGTAACTGCAGACATATAGTTTAAAATTATTTATTAATACATTTTAATAAAACAATCATTTACTAATAATATTTGTGGATTTAAAGCTTCAGTAGCGGGATTTGCGACATGATGATATTTTAAAGAATACATTGATTTATTTAGACATTATTTTATATTGAGGATTTCAGTAGCGGTATTTCCGATACTGAAATGTTTACAAAAGGAATACATTTATTTGAAGGCGTAAACTAGCTACCTAAAATTCTCGAGTAAGTATTTCTAATGCATGTCTTGGGGAATTTACACCTTTGCACTGCAAGAATCTAAAGTAAGATTTAAGAGCAGTGGCAAACATATATTTATTTAATTTAAATGTTTATTTTATGACTAAGGGCAAACATTTATTTGAGAGTGAATTATGCAGATAATGCAGAGGCGGAGTGATATATAGAATAATAAGATTAAGTGAAGGAACACGTGGTACGCTTTAGAAAGGTGATATGGAATGGCAGTATATTGAAACTGCAATGCTGCGAATGAATTTATAAAACTGTCAGGCTGGTCTCTGCCACGGCCCGACAAATTAAGGTGTCACATAAGCATAACCAGGGACAAGCGGTACGTGGCACAATTTGCTGCTGGATCCTACGGGAGCATTTATTATGTCCGCTTGTGTAGGAAGGAGGGGGGTTAATTTCAATCCTGAAGAATCCGGAATATTTACGGCGGAATAGATCATCGCGTCTCTAAAACGTAACACATGTATACTTATAAACAATTATGATAAGATTTAAATGGATTTTTAATTCGGCCCGACATTATCAACATTTACTAAAGAACGGTGGTGACTCTCAAAGAAATGTAATTCTATGGAAAATTCATGATGATTTAATATATACAAAACATATATAAATTGGGAATTATTATAACTAATACGTCAGCCATTTGTGAAGTAGTAGACCCGCTGCATTACAATAAATGAAGCATTGAATGCGTGTCGATTTATATGAAAGTTAAGTTATTAAAGAAAGTAAATATTAATGAAAATTTGACATGCATTCATTGTTTTAAGTGATCATAGATTTAAACTTTGAAAATTGAAATAATTATGAGCATGCAATAATTAAATAATAACTATAGATAGAAATGTAGATTATAGAAATACGCACCCAAGAAAGATAGAGGTAAGCTAGATTATTAGATACATTTACACATGACATTAATTATTCAATTTAGTTATACAAATGGTAGTTTTTACATTTTATAAATTTAGATAAGTAATATGAAGAATAGCTATAGCATGTTATTAGAGTACTCTAGAGTTTGAACACAGACAGGTACCTGTTTTATAAGAAGTTTTCCAAGTCCATTGGTTAAGTAGCAAATAGTTCATGAGTGGCAATTCTTTCTTGTATTTAGACGTTTCATTTTACTTTCACAGCAGCAAAAAGTTCACGAGTGGCAAGTCTTTCTTGTATTTAGATATTTCCTTTAATTTCACAACAGCAGCAGCTTTTTCATTTATTTCAGGCAGCAAATCTTCATGGTGAATTTATGATGGGCAATGGAAAGTTCAGCATCCGGTGGGCCATAACCCGATGGAGAATAATCTAGGTGCTTTACTCGGTCATACCTTGGCAGGAACAAATTATTTTTATATTTTTGGAGACTCTCAGTGATCGAGAGCAAAGCTAAAGTTTAAGTGAATGTCTCCAGCAAGTCTAAGATGGCCTCTTTTTTTTATCTTGATCTTTCACATTTTTGTTAAGATATTTTTAGGTTCTACTTAATCTGCCCTGAGGATAATCAATGCATTTTGTTGGTTTTAATTAAAGAAAGCTGCCGTTCTATTGTTTACATTTTACATTTACTAATTAATTTTGGGGAATTTTTCTTTAATTAATCTATTATCTATCACTGACCGATGCTTTTAAATTTCAAAAACAAAAAGGGAACATAAGATTATTTTAACTTTTAATTAAATATTACATCAGATATTTTTAGAATTATTATTAAACGAAATTTAAACAAAGCAATAAATACGAACTTTATAATCCAAAATAAATGATGAAAATTATACAAAATTATATAACTAAAAGAAATCTAAATTATATTATTTTATCCCTATTTATTGCGTTTAATTTGAGATCGAAATGTGCGCGTGTTTATGCTGAATTCTACATATGTTTATACATTTTTAATATTGTTACACACACAACTCGATATCAAAAGTTTAAATTTGGGCGGGATAGACCGGTCAGTGAGAGACGACAGAAAAAGGTGAAACTTAAGATTCGAATACGAATCTTACTGTTTCATAACTAATCTTGCCACTCTGTCCGATACACCATCAATCTCCACAATATTGTTCTTCCACTTTTTATTTATAATGAATCCTACTCCACTTGTATTTCCAATATGTGTGCCTTTATAATAGAGTATATGTCCACTTTTTAAATCAATTGTTTCTTCTCCTTTTCTTCTAACTTCACAAAGTCCAATAATGTCCCATTTAATATAAGACAGTTCTGCTTCTAATTCTTGCAATCTTCCTTCACTTGAAAGTGATCTGCAATTGTAAGTACCTAAATAAAAAGTCATCATCAAATGGCAGCCTGGGTCTGCAATCAGGGGATTCTTAGCACCCTCCGCCTTCGGCCACCAACCGCTGCCTTGGTTGGTGACTTTACAGCCTCCTGGGAATAAGGGCCATGCTTTATTTTTGTCTGTCATAATTGTATATATGTATTGGAAAAATATTTATCATTTACACAAACATTCATTCTGCCTTATCAGGCATTGAGAAGAAAGACCACGATGTTTCTTGATCTTAAACTCAGAGGTAAAAAGCCAATAAACTCACCACACTGGCTAATGCATGTTGGTGAGCAGCCCATCCATGTTCGTATACTATATGAATAATCACAGTAATAACAGCTGCAATGACAAGAACGTATGGAGTGGACATTAGGAATTTGCCCTGCTCGGTTCCTTTAAGGCCTCCAAGAGGAATCAAAGGGTCTCCTTTCAGTTAATAGCAAACTCCTTTCTGCAGCCTCCCACATAATATTAACAAATAAAAAATCCGTCTCCTTTTTTCTTTTCAAAAACTTTATTTTTTATCTCAAAATTGAACATATATATATATACAAAACTCCAACGTTTCAACTGTTTTATCCCATACAGTCATTTTCAAGGATCTGCAACAATATTAAATACATATCAACAATTAAACTTAAATTACATAAAAACTTTCTCTTACATTAACATAATAACAAACATATTAAACATATAAAAATATATTTTACTTACATCTTTCTCCCACTGCTGTATTTTATTACTCTTTTTTTTTATTTACATTGTTTAATTACAAATATATCTTAAAATCATCCAAGAAACTTTCTATACAAATTTAAATACCAACTCTAATTTCCAAAAACCTCCCCCTTTCTTTAAATTTTATCTAAAACCCATCTTAAAACTACATTCCTAAACTATATATTTAAATGAATATAAAACAAATTTAAACATTCCCCCCCCCCTCTCTCTCTCTTTTATACAAAAAAAAAACTTCTAACAATTTACCTAAACCCATTAAGCATTTATTTTAATTATACAGTAATTTATATTCCTTATCTACTCCATTAATTCTATTTAGAGTAGGATTATATTTTTTTATATAAAAAAATTCTTTAACCATCCTTTCCCTGTAATTTTTAACCCTTTCTAACATTTTAATACTAAATTCTTTATGACCTAAACCTTTACAATGAATGTAAATATTTGAATTTTTGTCATACATATATATATATAATCAGTGCTGTTTACTCCAACTCTTTAGCCATCCATACCATTGAAAATATGATGATGGAAAGCCCAAATCCCATGCTAATGCCAACATTATTGCCATGGCCATGTTGACCTCAAGTCATTATGACCCCTCATGTATAGGACCTTATCCATTTAAATACATAGAAGACGGATGGGCAAGATGCAGGCTTAATGTGCAAATATTTGAAATGCAGGCACTTTTCACATACCTGGTGCCTAATTGGGTACTCATCTTTTAGCTAAATATGCTGCTCTATGGCATGGTTTTTATGCCTTAACACATAAAAATGCTGTTTCCATGGCCGACACATTTGAACCCATGTTTTCTATAGTACAACTTTTTTGTTGTGCTACAGAATGCAGGCTGCTATGTCGTGTGGCAGTACAGCATGTATGTCGTATAGCAGCAAATACATTTTCCGAATTTGCAAAATTTAAAAAATAATTACGGCTTGATGAGAGAGTTTGTATTTGATTGTATTGAAATGTTGTTTTCATTGGATTTTTATTTTATTTTAAAGTATTGAAATGTTCAGATTTTTTAAAGCAATAATTCTAAGACTTTTTACAACGTACTGTATTGAACTTTTATTTGGGAAAATGTTAAATATCTATGTTTTTATTGAGTTGCAATTAGGTAACATGTCAAGTAACGTACTGTTAGTAACATTCCACGAGACAAAGAAGATTCTACCATCTGTATATTTTTGAAGTAAAAAAGAGCGGTACGAAAAAAAATATCCAGTAAGAAAAGTCCAAATATACAGGTTTTTTTGTAAATTTCATAAAAAGCAAATATTATAAACATGTTTAATAAGTAAAGAAGACATTTGTATGTGTTTGTTATTGTTTAAAAAAGTTCAGTTTCTTTCTTGTCCGAGTACGGTTACAATTTTGAATTTTTTTATTTTAGCATTACAAACAACAGAACACTAACCCTAAAACTAACCCTAAACCTAACCCTAAACTAACCCTAAAACTAACCCTAAAACTAACCCTAAATCTAACCATAACAATTTTTACTTTTATTACGATTATTATTTTTTAGTTAAACAACAACAAAAAAAGCCGTAACACAAGTAAAAAAATATCCGATAAAAAATTGATAAATTTAAAAAGTATACGATATAAAAAACACGAATCAAATTGTAATTCGTTGATTTTATTTTACATTTATTATTATCATTTAAATTGTATATGTTAATAAAAAATAATATTTAAAAAAGACGATTTTGTTTTGTTTTTATTTTCGCATTACAAAAAAGCACAGCAAAATTATTATAATCAACAGACCAAGAATTGTCATATTTTATAGTTTTAGTGTGAAAATGACGCCATCCAATGGAATCTTTATCTATAAGATAAGCACTCCTAATTGTAAATATAGAGAATTTGAACTCAGACTATCAAGCAACCTTCAATTATCCATGGGGGATCAAAATGACTTGAGGGTCAACATAGGCATAGCAATAATATTGGCATTAGCATGGGAATTGGGCTTTCCGTCATCAGATTTTCAATGATATAGATGGCTGAAAAGTTGACGGTTGGAGTGGATTGAAGCCTGTCCATTAAAAGTATGAAGAAAATTAGCCAACTAAACGATTTTAATTAGTTTAGAATCGTATGAAATCAAGTCTCCAAATGCATGAGCTGGAAGTAATAATTTGGAAGAACACAGAATGTGATCACAAAATAGTTAAGAAATGGGTAAAACTTCTTTATTGTTTTATTAGTAAAACTAAAATAAAATATTATCCATCAAATAAACATAAAATATTAGAATCCACTAAAATCGAATTATAGTATATTTCTATAAATACTAATTTTTTTTTCTTCTTTATTTCACAAATGACAACAATCATCACTTTTATATATTTCTTTATTTTAATGTATTTTCTTTTTATTAATTTTTTTATTAGATCATGAGTTGAGTTATTATGTGATATAAATATCATGTAAATATTCAGAACTAATCTAATTATGATAGTAAAATATATTTCATTTATTATTTTATTACAAGTAGCCTCTAGTTCTTATTTCATGACATTCTTACATCAGGTTTATATAAATGCCATACAGAAATAGATGCTAGTTTTTTTGATTAGAGATAAATGGTGGTTCATATTCACTGTAATAATAAAAGTGATTACCCTATGAAGTATTGCTATTTTCACCTGAGCAAGTTATAAATAAATGGAGAGATTTAATGTCAAAAAGTGAGGGAAGGGTACTCTCATATAGATGTTTCTTATAGATGTGTGCTCTAATATGCAATATAAACTTTCTATTATAAAACAAATTATCTACAGTAACCAGATAAGGCCCTCTCTTTAATAAAACCTATTTTATGAGATTGATGGTCAGGGAATATGGCTGGTATTACTGTTGAGAATCAACAAACTTAATAGAAACACAGTCTGATCAGCATAATTAGTTAAAACATTCGGTCCAAATATAATCAGCATGATCAATCCTAACGCCCATTAAACTTAGTGGATAAGACATTGTACATTCTAGTAAATGTACATAAAGGGCTTCTATAGATCTTATTATAATATATATATATATATTTATTTATTTATTTATAAAATATACATTAAATGTTTGCATTAAAAGAGAAGTTTTCTTGGAATTTAAGTTCATTTAATTATTATTGGAACATTTTATTTTTACAATTAAATCTTTTTTCAATATGATATATTAATAATCTTTACACTATTTATTACAAATGTAAGCTTTCAAATGATAAACATTCTAAAAGTTAATATTTGAGTTTTGTAAAATAAAAAACACTTAAATACTAATAGGAATTTATAACTATAACAATAGCACCTTGTGTAGCAGATATAATTTTACCTGTACAAAGAGTATTGGTAAAAAGATATTCTGTTACCCAGTAAAAACTGCTTCTATTTTGCCCCAACAAACTTTTTACAACTTATTTTTTTAAAAATAAATGGTTCAAATAAAATCTAATTGTAGGCATCTGGTAATTTTTTAAATAGACTTTATTACATTCAAATATCAGCCTTTCAAGCTAATTGTGCATGTGCTTTGGGAGTGTTAATAATAAATGAATACTTTCCCTTCCAATACAAGATATAGTATTTATACAGGAATAAAATCAATCACTTATTCCTACAACTCAAATGCTTATATATGAGCAAATCTGAAGTACTGGCAAGGAAATAGACTTTAGCAACTGTTATTTTTCATATGACTCCATGTTTGATTTTTTGTGTGTGCAATTAAATCTTTTTACATACATAATGTAATCAGTTTATGTGTTAGATTATAAATATTTAAGTTTTCTAATAATTAAAATGAGATGACATTATATATTAATATTTTAAAATTGTGAAAATAAATATCTAACTTAAGGTTTTACCAATAACAAAGGAACCCATTGTTATTGACATCACAGTATCTATTTAAAAAGTTAGAAGAATAAAATATTAAATATTAGAATTTTGTTATTAAAAATGATATATATATTTAGAATTAGTTATCATCAAAGAAACAAAAAAAGTTGTTAAATTTAATAACTTAATAATTGTTATTAAAATATCATTTACAATTTTTACAAAAGTGATTTTTTTTTTAAATATGTAATGGCTGTTTCTGTTGAGATTTCTGGTTCTTATAATGTACTTTCTATACTTTTTAAGAGTGATCTTTTTAAAAATAAAATGTTTACAAAGACAATTCCCATCCCTAGTGACATCGTTTTTAGTTTAATAATAAGCTTTTAAAAAAATATGGCATCATAATCAATAATACTTACTGAAAATTACATTTTTGTGTCATTTAGCATCAGGGTGAAACAATCTAAAGCATTAGCCAATCACAACTTCCTTGATATCTTTGTCAGAATAACAGGTGTTGTTAATCACACATAAAGGTCTGTAAAGGTCCATATAATCCTGATTTCACTTGAAATTTTTTTTTTTTTAAATTAATGCAATAAAAATGAAAACTTCTTAGAAAAAATTGCTGTAGCCTGTCAGACACTGTAATTTATGATATACAATACTTTAAAACAAAGTAGAAAAGTAGTGATCACAGCACTATCATACTGCCTAAAATGTCAAATATGATAGTATGATCCCAGTTTACTTTTTTGAACAACTTAAAATAAATATTTTACAAAGTTATTGTGTAAATAAACTTTAATATGTAAACAAATTTTTAACAATTACAATTTTTATTTTCAAACACGATTTTGGACTACTTGGCTTGAAGCCAAATAATCCACCAATCAGGAATTGTCACTTCTATTGAGATCAAAATAAGGCAGGGTTGACTTATTTAATATGCAAACTACATATTGTAATTTCCAAAAAGTCTGGCTGATACTGACATCTTCAGTTTTTTTCATCAATTAATAATTTTTTATGATTTATGTGGTAAAATAAAACAGCTTATGGTAATCTAAAGTTATAGATAGGCTCAAAATAACAAGAAAAGATATAGAATTTGCAACACCATCATATACCCAAAGTATGCCAAAATAAGCAACTTTGTAATTATTGCATAATAACAACTTAAAAACAAATTCTAGGATTAAAATAAATTAATTTTCAATGTAAAGATAACATCTGATAAAATTAAAATTGGTTATGGAAAGCATTTACTTTAATTTCTACATTGATTAATTTTAACAAATCAGAACCTATTGTTTTATATTATCAGTTTCAAGATAAATGAATTAATTTTGATACAATATTTATAAACTTATTATGTAGAATTTGTAACGAGCTTTATTGTTATTTTTCTTTCTATTGTAATTTTTTTCTCCATATGTCATGGCATCGGCCGGGACATGAACCCACAACCATCTGCAAACAACTACTTGCTTGCAAGGCAGCTGCAATGACCTCTCAGCTTTCATTAGTTTCCAAAAGTAGAGAATTTTATTGCAGTATTTATTATCTTTATCATTTGGTTGATTCTAAAAAATTCAATATGCATTTTGGGTAGATTAATAAAAATTAATATTTTTTTCAAAATTTAGTATAAATAGTCTGCTAAATACTGCAACTTGTGCTTTAGAAAATAACCTGAAAGCTAAATCCATTAAATCTACAAACTACCTTTTAAAAAAACTGGGGAATTCCCAAATACAAGACTAGTCTGATAAAGAGACAATTTCAGATGGAATGGCTTATAATGAGTAACTAAATCATAAGCTAAATGCTATTTATTAAAGTGCCTGAATTGTGAAAAGAGGAAAAAAATATTCATTTATAACTCAAATATGCCTAGATTAGTAATAGAAATCAAGGATTATTAATAAAAGACAAACAATTTAATTCGTTTGTACACATTGTTCTAAATTAAAAAGGAAAGTTAATTATATATAACTACATATTGTAGTAGAAACTGTCAAATGCTGAATCGTAAATAAGAAATGCCAGGTTTGTCTTCAACACTAGTCGTTTTCGAATAATAAACTTTTATGAATTTTGCCTATTATTGTACTTTCTTTTGTATTCATAATGTTAAAATTTTAGGTTTGAAATAATGAGTATTTTTATTTAAAACAGTAGCAACCCTATTATATAGTAATGCCATCCAATGAAAGCCACAGTAATCAACAATTTCTAGAAGATTTGTGCATCAAAATACTTATCTAGGGTCTATTCATCCAATATTCTCAGCTTAGTTTTCAGTTTGTGACCTTCATCGGTGAGGAGTCTGGGATCTAAAAGGATGACACCTAGTTCTTGAATCTAAATCATATGATTTATTTCTATTTATGTGTTGTATATATTTGGGTTAATAATTATTGAGATAACTATAAAATCTTAAATGAGCTATAAGTATTGTTCAGTTTCCAAAATAAGAAAGTAAACTTTAGGAGAGAGTAAATTCTATGTGTAGTTACCCCCCCCACCCCGATAAATAAATTAAAATCTTTGCCATCAATCAACTAGTTAGCCCTGTAATGATCGCTCCTCTTTATTCCGAGAATGAAATAATAGAATTTCTATAGTTCTATGGCAGAGAATAAGGTTTTTAATTGAATATACAGAATCGATGTTATAAAAATTTTAATAGTAGAATTAATAAAAATGGGTACTTAGATAATTCTATTTGGGAATGTAAAACAAATTGATGTATATGTGAATATTTATTTAATGAAGCATTGGAGTTGATAGTCAATAATAATATTTTGGGATTATGATTGTTTTGTTAGGACAGAAAATGGAAGATGGAATGTAAAAATCTGTTAGTAATATATTGAAACTAATGTGGAGATGAGCACATATGGTATCAATCAATGTAGAATAGACTTGAAACTTTTATACTGGATTCTTTTATTGTGAATGAATGCTGATTTATTCCTCTAGTTAGTTATTTTGATGATGATTCCAGAAACTATTTATATTCAGTCTTAGTACTTATATATTTCTTTAATTGATAAATAGAGGAAGTGTATTTGATATACTATCCATAGTTATTGTACATTTATAATGATTAGAATCCATATCATCTTCCTATTATAAGTATTAACATATTGAATCATGGAAAATGTTTTCATGTACAAAGCATATGTAAATGTGTAGACATATATAGACCCAATTGCATAATGGGTGGAAATTCTTTTATTGTCTGTCCAGGATAAGATATCAAATATTTTAGAAGAGAATATTATGGAGATATTGGGTTTACTAGTTATGTAATTGATTCTACAGCATAGCTAGATCCAACTCCAATATAAGTATAAGTCTCATAATATTAAATTCTATAAATCTAGCTATAAAACTAAATCTCAGAAGTCAATAAATTTCATGTTAAAGTTTTGAAATTAATCATTATTATTTTGTAATAAATGTTCATTTTATTTATTTATGGCCAGAAGTGTATCTTATCAATCAATTTTTGTGAAAATCATTAGTGTTTTTATTATGGTAGATTAAAAGAAAAGCAGCAATTAGTATTATTGTGATACAGTAATAGGAGTTCCAGAGATACTATTGATGTTTGAAAAAGGTATATAAGGTTGCGTTTGAACCCTCTTTCCCACATAATTTCAAATTTCTTAGATATATGAAATTCTAGATTGCTCTCACTGTTATATGACATCATATTATGTCATCTTTAATTGAAGATATTAAAGTCTAAATTATGAATTTAATGACGTCCTCTGGCTGAGAATTCCAGCCACAACAGTGTTTTTTTATTACCAATCATTACAACATGTATATATGTGTTGATTAGACAATTTTTAATTATAAAATGAGACAAATCAGATTTTAATTTAGGATTAGAACTGTATTAGTATTCTAGAGGTAATTATTTATTTATTTATTTATTTAAATTCATTATTCAATTCAAAGTTATATATTAAATAACACAACACAGATTAGTATAGTACACAATGAACAGTGAGCTGATGAGAGCGTTGACTTAAAATTCGATATTCCACAAACTAAAGATGTATCTTCGACTCTTATGCTAATATTGTTACTGCTCAGACCAGCAATACCTGAAGAAGAGCAGAAAGTAATCTGCTCAACTGTGTTATATCTTTGTGTGCTATTGCATATATTACATATTTTAATTTTATTTTGCCAGGCAGTGCACTTTTTTCAGTGCAACACAGAATTATAAATGTTTACAGTTTCTATTTGCCCGATTTTTGTCGAGTTTCAAGATAATTATTGAACATCTTTTTCACACATATATATATACGTTTAAATTTGTAATCATAGTTTATATCTAAGATTCAGATACACTGATAAAATGAAATGTCTGGTAAAGTTTGTAAAATAAAATTTCACCCCAAATGGATAAATTTATTAATTTTTATCTCATCTTCATTCAACTAATGAGTATAACACTTTTAGTTCAATAAGAGGCAAATTACTCTTTTATTTCAAAAATGGCTTGCATGAAGTGAAAATACTACTGTATTATTTATTTACATTTAAGAATAATAAAAATGTTTGTTCAGTGAAAAAATTTTATCAACTGTTTATAATCTGCTTACATTTTTGTAATCAATCTGCATATATTTTTTCCTTCATCTAGGAGCTTTTAAAATAACATTTTAAAGATTTTGAAATAAATAAATAAAGGATTTAATAAGTTATTTATTGAAAAAATATTTATGAATTTTTATTTTGAATGATATCAAAATTTAGTTAATTTTAATTCTCAAGCGTTAAATAATTATCCTTTTACTTCCGTATTTAACTTTCGTGATTTCACTCGCATATACATATAATATTTTTAATCTATCAATTTTATTTCCTTTTTAAAATAATGACATTTTTAAATTAAGAATAATTCATTGAAAGATGTTTTTCTCAATCTTACAAATCTTCCATGACTTCATAACATACTTATATTGCCAAATACTTAAATATCAAATATAAATATTTGTTTTAATTTATATGAAATTAATACATAGTTTATGAATTATATTTGTATGTTAAACTCTTTAGCCAAAAATAATTTAATTTAATTGGTATAATATATATGTTGAATTAAATATATTTATGGATTGTTATTACAATAAAGAATAGAAATAAAGTGATTATATCTATGTAAACAGAGATAGTTTTTGCCTTTTGTGGTTGCCAGGAAACTATCAATTACTACTAATTAACAATTTGTCTGTGGCTAAACAAGTTTTCTCCAATAACTTATAGTGGCACTTTTGCTAGGGTTTTTTGTGAAATAAAATGAAATCATCTTTTACTTCAAATCCAAGTTGTTAATATAAACCCAGAAAGCTAATTTATATACTTGTAAAAATGTAAACGTATAGCAACAATCTTGACATTCTGCAAATAATATTTTTAACTTCTCCAGAGAGATGTATATGTTGAATTATATATTGAAATGCTTTGTCTATCTCAATATTAATTTATACACCTGTAATTAGTGTTGTCTGAGCAAACTTAATTTTAGTTTAAGTTATTTAAATTTACTTAAGTTGTGCTTTTTTGTGAGTGTGGTATTATGTACATATATATGCACATTCTAATAGTAAAAAGATTTTAAAGTTAATTCAATCTATTTCAATATAACATTTTTTTTTAAAAAGGGAACTTTGTAACTGAATTTTATGATTTCATAAAATATGTTTGTAGTCCAGAAACAAAACTTAATGTACATATGTTTCTTTGTCAATTCTAATCAGTTTGTTTTAATTAAGAGTTTATCAAAAATATAGTTTTATTTCTATTACATTTTGTTGTCAGGAAAACTTTTAATTAATGTAATTTTCATCATTAATTTAAATTTCTTGGCTTCTCAAAATAAAAATATTTTGAACATTGGTTTTCTGATTAGGGTGATTCCTTAAATTTCTGAGGGAATCAAACATTGAAAGATAGGTCTGGAAAAGGCAAACTTAAAATCATTTAATTATTCTACTTCTACTTGATTCTACTTGATTAGTCTGCTGATCTCTTGTGTTTTGATACTGCCATGTTGTATATGCCTATCTCAAAAATGAACTTAGAACTCATTCTAGTGTCCATATCTGAAGCTATGTGGTGCTAAAACACCCAAAAAACAAATTCCACTTTCTGGCATGAACCTATAAACAGCATAAGCTAAATTTACCTGCCAACTTATCTCCAAAACCACCAACTTCCTAGAGAGTGACTTAGCAAAGCACTTCTCATCAACCATGAAATAAAAAGATGCCACAAATTGTATCAACATTACAATCATACATATGAATTTATATATAATCTGCACAGAATGTAATGGTTGTACACCCACATCACTATGGACAGTAGGTAAAATCTTACATAAACTGCCTTTATATATATATTGTACCCTTACTTCTGGATATATAAAATAGTTTAAAATACAACTAGCTCAGTTACATTATTATGCTTCATTAAAATTTGCATATCTATCTTTAATATACTTTTATATTATTATATCTTAATTAAATTTATTATCAATCATCAAAATCAATATAGTTCTAGATTATATTAATTAAATAAGTATTTATAAAATTATGAGACTGCGAAGTAAAGTTACAAAGTAATAAGCAGATTTACACTGAGTCAATATCTCCCAAGATACCGTCTCAATGGCATAAGAATACTACCCCTACCTTATCACCTTACCACTACATCTATAGCATTCTTATGGCTTTTTAAATGAAATGAATTATCTTCAATAATACTAAAATAATTCCTAACTTTTAACTTAAAATATAATTAAATAATCTCAGGTTCCTATAAGTTGTATTTAAAATAATAATAACTCATGTAAATAAGTATGATGTGGGATTTTATATCAAACTTAAATACACCTAACTTATTTTAATAATAATAATAAATACTAATCTTAGAGTGTACTTTAATCTCATATATTTTTATGATATAATCAATCATTAAATGAATAAACAATCATATGTATATCTTTTATTTCATATGGTATCTTCATTTTAAAATAGATCAAAATCTTAGACTTAATAATCTGTGGCAATAAACAATATTGTATTCTTATAATGTGTATTATAATCATCTTATGACCATTGTAATATTTATGTTCATGTCAATCAATTCTTATAAAATAATGTTAAGCAAATATGGTATTCAATTCTAAATAATAATAACAAATTCATTTTGTGCAAATATTATGTTTATTTCAAATCATCTGATGTCAAAATACTGAGGTGAAAAATAATGAAACTCGACACACTTTTAAAACAAATTAACAAATTTATTTACAATAACTTCAAATAAAATTTATTTACACTATTTACAGTTTATAACTTATAAACAATAAATAAAATAAAAATAAGAAATACAAATATAAGAGGCTTACACTGTTATTAACTTATGTACTTAATAAGTAATTACACATTCCTTCAAATGCTATATTAATATGATTACAGTGTGTTTTTCTTAAACTTAGATTTTTAAAATAACTAGTAATGTACTTTAATTACTACAAATAACAATACATGTCAAGACTATTTATGTAGCATGTGTACATAATGTAGTTCTACCTATTAAATAACTACATTAATTAAATATCATTTATAATGTATTATCATGTATTCACTTTGTTATTAGCATTGCCTAAGAGCTTTATATAAAATTAATATGTCTTTGTAATGTAAACAAATAATTAGCTATAATTATATTCCACCTAATGTAATTCCTGTTATATGTTTTATAAAATATGCATTTTATATCTGTATTATTCAAACATTAATTTTTAAATCATTTATCAATTTTAAATTCATAAAACATTACATTAGATAAATTTTATGATTCCTTTCTGTGTAAAATCATTATTTTACCCTATGTGCTTTACTAACCTTTCTAATAAATTTCTATCTATAAAACATATTCTAAACTCATTTAAAACATTTTCCGGAAAACAAATATCAACTTCAAATAAAATATTCATTATCCAAATTACTCATACTATATTGTCTATACTTAGTAAATTTTTCAATCTAAATATAGGCTTCTACTCATAACGTAACTTAACTTATTCAATAAACAAAATACACAAAAATATAGACTTTTAAAATCCTTTTCTAAATTGCAAAAATAAAATAATTACTTAGATAAATAATAAACATCATTTTAATACTAAGCATAAATAAAAAAATCAAAATTATTTACGAAAGAATCATATAATTATGTCTAAGCTTCTACATAATGTTGTATCATGTTTATATTATAAATTAAAAATTATGCATATTTTAATAAAGTTTGTTGCCAATATAATGTATGTGTTTTCATAAAATATCTATCCATTCATTCTACAACAACATAATATTCAGTTGATCTAAAGAAAAAACATATTAAATTCATTAAAAATCATTATACAATATTTTTTACCATAATAATAATATTGTCCATTCTGCTATCCAGTATTCTTCGGAATTTGCAGCTTCATAAAATAAAAATCATTCACATTTTCACTCATAACATTCATTAGAATATTCCGTGTTATATTAATTATAAAATAAATTTATAATTAATTATTACATTATTTTTAAGTTACTATTTAATAAATGTACCTAACCTACTTTTTAAGAGTTTAATAATATTTAAATTATATGTTAAATAAATAAAATAAAATTCATATTACATAGTCCAGCGTCGATTTTTTCTACCATAAAAGTTCTAACAAATATCCTCCGTATAAAGTCAATAAAACACTATTTCCTGTTCCGTTGTATCACGTGCTTCTTGAAAGTTTATAATAAAATGATAACGTTCTTTTTTAAAAATAAAAATAAGTTCCCCCAAGAAAACAAATAAAATTCAAAGATAGTTTATAAATTCTCTGGATCCAGTTCTTCATAGAATATTATTCAAAAAGTTATTATTTCAAAACTAAGTTATAATTTATAAAATTATCCTTCAATTATTTTAAATTAACTTAGTTTGGCTTAGCTTAGTTTAACTTGATTTGGATATCCATGTATTACTTGCGCATTTATAAATACCATACTCCGGTAAGAATTAATTTCTTCATCTATAACGTCCAGCGTTTAGATAACTTTAATAAAGTAATTTTATTATATTACGATTTTTTAAAATACTTATACTTATAATATATTTGCCTTTTCAAATTATCAATCTCTAGTCTTTTAAGCATAAAGACTTAACAAGGCAAGTATTTATTTAAAATTACTACTGCATCTTATATCTTTCTTTAAGATACATATTTTACTTCTATAATTTGTCAAAATACTTTCTTTTACAGAAATATTTATATTTCTTTAAAATATCTATTAGTAATAGACAATAGTAATTTAACTTTTGAAAACTATTTATAGTCCAAAATACTACTTTTCTCCATCTTGTAGTTTTATGTACTAATCCAGCGTCTGTTACTTTTCTAGCATAAAGTTTCTGACATATTTTTCCGATACGCGATGTTTCCATGATTATTTGTACGTAAATTGAGTTTCGATATTGAGAAGATAATAGGGAATTATTAAGTTTCTACTGCATATTCATTACTTTAAAAATATAATAAATTATTCAATAACACTCTTATGATTTTACAACTGATTTTAAGAGCGTTTATAAATTTACTTGGCTATTTTTTTTTAATAGCACGATTAACTTAGAAATTTAATTATAGAGAGCCCCCCTCAACAATTGAATCCAGCTTATATACTGCCAGAAACTCCACATCTGATTGGTACGTTTAAACAATCAAATTTTGCTTATTTACATATTTATCAACTCACTATTAAAAATAAAATAATGACTTATTTAATATTTAATATTTTATCAAATTCTTTCAAAACAATATTTATCGTTTATTTAAATCTATTAAACATTCTTTTGAAATATTCTTTCTCACTTGATTTAAATCTTAACTTTTATAAGATCATTTAAAATAAATTAAATCTTTTTAAATACGTTACATTTTTAAGACAATATTTTATAAAATCAGATCTAATATTTTACATTAATATCTTTATTTTTATCTCGTGATAACTCACGTATTATTTATAAATTTTACAACATGATTTTTTAAAATAATTATGCAACTTTATTAGACAACTTCCACGCATGTGTGTGTAAATTTAACAAACATCTGTTCTTTTTATAAGAAACGCTTGTCTAAAAATAAACTTAACAATTGCTTTTTTTAAAATAAATATTTATTTTTAAAAATAAATAAGATATTACAACAGATTTTAAAATAATTATTTGATATGATTAAAATCAAATATTAATCTCAATTTAAATACTTATAATTTAAAATATTTTTATTCACTTTTAACATATATTTTAAACTAGATAAATATCTTTATCCAATTTAAACTTGTCTTTTAAATACTTTAGCTTTAGACATTTGTCATTAAATTTATTAATGCAGTATTACATCATAATCATCATCATTTTAAATATCTTCTCAATACCAACACAATTCACATATCAAACACTCATAGATTACTCTAATTAAACTTATGGTAACATTACCACAAGCAAAGTCAACATCACACATTTAAAATACTTCTTAAATTTAAAATTTTCTACTAAATTAGCACAAAACTTAAATGGTGACCCATATAAAAGGGCACATATTCCCCTCCTTCGGATAAAATTTTAAATTTAACATCCATTCTTTATTATCTTCAATCCACATTTATCAATTTTATCTTTCTTATCATTTAAATATCATAACACATTACTTTATCACAAAGTTTCATAAAGCATTGAAATATCATCTCAAATTTCACTAAGAAAACACTTTTAAATAAACTACAATGACTTCTTCATTTCCTAAATTAAGTTTCACTTCTCTTTACTTATCTCTTAATTAGGTTACTTCCATTTCCCTAATATTTCTACAAATATCAAGTATTTAAATTCTCTTAAATACACCTTTTACATAAGCTACTAAAAATACATATTATTATAATTAATACTGTATTTTAAATTACTCTATGTATTTTATTTATAACTTATTGCTAACTTCATTAGCAATCTTATAGATTATTATTCAGCAAATCTATATATTTCTCTTTTAAAGAGATTAACTTCATCTTTTAAAATTGATCACTTTCATGATCACTACCTTAATACAAATTAATCTTTTATAAGATTTAATTATATATACTTTAAACATATGAGTTTTATACTCTTTAACTCTATTATTTAACTTCTTGTTTAAAATATATTTACTTCAATAGTTAATTCCATTTCTACTTAGTCATTATGACAAAACTTATTTCTTTTTAAAATATCATTTACATATTTTGTAAATTTCTTCAATTAAAACTTTATTCACTATGCTAATTTATCATATAATAAATTATTTTCTTTATGTCAAGCATTATATTTAAACATGACATTAAAATATTTATTCATATTACTTTAAAATTATAACTCACATCTCAGATGGAAATGGAATTAGGCTCCTTGCATTATAAGTTCCCTTTTCCCCATCTGGTGTGGTTAACATAAACGCATTCTCTCCTACTTTGCAGGATATTCTATATGGACCTTCATATAGACTAAGAAATTTTTTAAATTGATTTCTTTGTAGGTTGCTAACATGGGGTGTTCTAACCAGAACTAAATCATTAACTTTAAATGGATGTGGTTTATTATGGGCTTTCTTTACTCTTTTAGCACCCATAATATGAAGCTTTACTTTAGCTTGATTATTATCCTCATCCCTATCAATTGGTTCTCTTACAATCGGGATAGGCGTTCTAATTAATAAGGGCTCATGTTTCCCATAATGCAAACGAATAGGAGTGAAACCAGTGGACTCATTATACGTACTATTAATATAGTTAATAACCTCAGGGAGTTTTTGCACCCACTTCTTATGATTATCAGCTACATACACCCTAAACAATCGACTAAGCTCCCGCATAACACGTTCGCATGGATTAGATTGAGGGTTTCTTATGGAGCTCATAACATGTTTGAGGTCTTGCTCTTGAATCCACTCATTCCATCTATTCGATATAAAAGCAGTAGCATGATCTGTTAATATAATTTTTGGTTTTCCTACTAATGGAAACTGATAATTCATCATGCATTTTATAACAAAATGTGCACCAGTTTTAGGCACAGGATATGCTGCTACAAACTTACTGAATACATCATAGGCTACTAAAATAAATTTCTGTTGTTTAAATGGTGGTAAAGGCCCATAAAAATCAATAGCCAACAATTCATTAATTTGATTTGGAATAATTGGCTGCATCACCCCAACATATGATTTGTTACAATATTTAGATTTCAAGCAAGTAGAACATGTTTTAATTTTCCTTATAACACGCTTATACATTTTATCCCAATAAAAAATAGATTTTAATACGTACATAATCTTTGGTGCACCGTAGTGACCATAACTACAATGTACATACATAATTACTTTATCAATCATGGAGTCAGGAACAACTATCCTCCATGATTCCCCCTGATTTGAACTTAAATTGTACATAAGTAAATTTTGATACATCTTATACTTGCTAAAAATCCTTTTAATAGTTTTATTCTTACTGTTTTTATTATCATGATTATTTAAGATAGTCATGATTCTATTTAATTTATGATCCTGACCTTGAATCATAGTAAGATTATTATAATCATCTACTATAGATTCATCCCTGTCTACATCCACACTACTAATAATTATATTTTGAGCATTAGGATGTTGGGACAACAGACAAATAGGGTGGCGGCTAAGAATATCAGCAGGGATATTCTGTCTCCCTTCAATATAGATAACTCTATAGTTGAACTGCTGGAGATACAAGCTCCACCTAACAAGTCTCTCATTACTGAGGTAGCTTTTGTTCAAAAACTCCAAGCTTCTATGGTCGGTCAACACAATTACTTCTGATCCCAATAAAAATTGGCGTAATTTCTGAAAAGCCCAAACAACAGCTAGGGTTTCCTTTTCAGTAATAGTGTAATTCAACTCAGCACCTCTTAAATGACGGCTTAAGAAGTACAACACATGAGGTACCTGATCCTCATCGAGCTGATACAACACTACTCCCAGACCATAGTAACTACTATCTGTCTGCACATAAAATGTTTTACTAAAGTCAGGATACATTAAAATTACGTGTTTTAGAAATTTACTTTTAATTATATTAAATTCATGGTCATGTTCAACAGTCCATTTCCATCTTTCAGATTTCTTTAATAATTTAGATAAGTTTATAGTATCTTCCATGAAATTTTTGTAAAACCTATTATAATAATTACACAATCCGAAAAATGATTTTAACTGTTTTACTGTTTTTGGGATGGGAAAACGTTGAATAGCTGCAATCTTTTCAGGATGGGGCTGGATTCCATGCTCATTTATTAAATGACCTAGAAAAGTAATTTCTTTAGCTGCTATTGAACATTTTTCCATATTTATTTTAACATTTTGCATCTGACACTCAGTAAAAAATAATTTTAAATGTTGGATATGCTCATGTAAACTATCAGAAGCAATAACTATATCATCCACATACATGATGATTTTCTCTTTCAATTGTTTCGAAAAAATCATGTCTAAACATCTGATCAAGCCAGCACCACTATTAATGAGACCAAAAGGCATCCGTCTGAAAACATACGACTGGCCTTGAAATCTAAATGCAGTATATTGCTGATCACTCTCATGCAGTGGTATTTGCCAATAACTAGCTGTCAGATCAAATGTAGAGAAAATTGACCTCTTGTGAAATTTAGTTAAGAGCTCATGTACAGGTGGAGGAATGTCACGTTCTGGTACAGTTACATTATTTAACATACGAGCATCCAAGCATACTCTAATACTGCCATCCTTCTTCTTCACAATAACCAATGGGTTTACGTAAGGAGAAGGGCATTTCTTAATTATATCCCACTCTAGCATTTTGTCAATTTGACTCTGTACCTCATCCTTATATTGGTAAGGAATTGGGTACATCTTTTGATGGAAAGGATCATTACTCTTCAATTTTATTCTATGGGTATATCCCTTTATTATACCAGGAATTTTAGAGAATATATTCTTAAAATTATACATTAATTGATATAAATTTTCACCCAATTCAGAATTTATTGCATAAACATGTTCAATTTTAGCCTTTATGCTGGCATCAATTAATGTGTTCTGTATGCATAATAATTGACTAGAAAGGTTATGCATACCATATTCAAAATTAAGCCTTTCTTCTTTACAAATAAAAATCCTATTATGAAAATCTATCTGACATTTATTCAAAATCATGAAGTCAGCTCCTATTATGGCTTCATGTATTAATCCAGGCATAATAAGAAAAACATGCCCAAATTCTGTATTATTTATTTTGAAGGTAATCCAGACTTGTTTATTTGATAACTTTGTCCTCTTTCCATTTGCTAAAGTTACTTGAATTTGTTTTACTGGCAATGAAGGTATATCCCTTTCTACACTCACCAGATTTTGATACATTGACTCTGACAATATGGAAGCTTGACTTCCCGAGTCAATTAGGGCTTCAACTCTAATACTATTTATATACAAAATTACAATGGGACACTGATAGGTTATTGGTGGTTCGCCTATAGTAAAGGGCTCTAGATAATCAATATCAAGATCTAAAGTATTCAGCATCCACATCTGATCGTTCCCCATTTTGTTAGCAACAGGTCCTTGCAAAGAGGAACTAACGTACAAAGACCGTTCTAATTTAACTTCTTACTATTAGTTTTATTAGCTGGTCTCTTCAAAATGGTAGTTACACCACTTGTAGAAGGCTGATTTTGCAAATCATCACTTCTATCTCTATTTGTATTATACTGTACAGTTTTCTTAACATATGGAGACATTCTATTTCTACCTTTATAACTAAAACTTCTCTTAAAGCCTCCAGGAGATTTTAATCCAGTATTAATACTAAGACTTGCTAATGGGTAATTATTTTTATCCCTATTTACCCTAAACTTATTATCAATAGATAACTCTGCTACTTCCAGAGCATCTAATATTTCGGAAACTTCCTCAATTGTCCCACGGTCAGCAGCTATTAACAACTGTTCCACATGCTTTGGTAAGTTGTGTCTAACTATTCTGACAATTTGTCCCTCCGACAATGGACAAGCAGTCAAAGTCTTCAAACGAACGGCTTGACTTCGGAAAAAACTGGTGTAGCTGCCTTTGCTAACTTGGTACTTATCTTGGGTAATTTGATACCGAATGCAATCCTGTTTGTCGGAGTTCCAAAAGCTCCCGACAATAAAACATTTGAAATCACCATACGTCATGGGTTTCTCGAACAGAGATTGCCACCAATCTTTAGCTACTCCGTATAAATGATTGCTGCACACAGCTACTTTCTCCTTTTCAGACAAAGAACATATCGAAAACAATTCATCCAGATTGTTTAGAAACTCCGAGGGGTTTTCCATGTATTCCCCTTTAAATGGTTTAACTTTCATAAACCTTAAGGCCATAGAATTATTTGAACTACCCTCATGACTAATTACTTCTCTAGTTGGTCTATTGTCAATTTCCTTCACAAGAGTATTGTCTGACTGATTATTATTATTACTACTTGGCTTAATTAACTCTATATTATTCATTTGTGAAGAATCAACATAGTCAACATATGCTTTACTACTTATTTTTCCGGTAAACATTTCTGCCTTGGCATTACATATACTTTTCATTTCCATTTGATCATATACTTGCTGAAATTTTCCTTCTAAGTCCATCTGTTCAAGCACTTGCTTCACATACCCTTTTTGCTCTTTTCTGAACTCATCTAGATTCTTGTCTAAAATTTCTTTATAACTGTTATTACTTTGTTCTATCATTCCTGCATGATCCTTTATATCCTTCTGAATACGTTTTATATTTTCTCCAACTTTCGATCGATATTTATTTTCATCGACCTTTTTAACATCTATACTCTTAAATTTCTCTACTAATTCCTGCTCTACTTCATTTTTTATGTCCCTTTTTGTCTGAATTATAGCACTCTTAACATCTTTGATATCTTCATTAAGATTACTAACTTGGTTCTTAACATCACCAATTTCAATATTAACTTTTAATTTATAATCCTCAATTTTTGAGGTTAAATTATTATTATTGATTTTACATTGATCAATAGATTCAGCTATTTGATCTCTTAGACCTTTGATTGTGTTTTCTGAAAACTCATGAAATTCTTTTTCTAGCCTTTCTTGATTTCTATCATCAACTTTTAGTATTTCTAATTTTAAAGACTCAATTACTTCTTCATTCTTATCAAATCTTATATCTATATTATCCATTTTTATATTTATATTTTTTATCTCGTTCCTAATAGAATTATTATCTTCTTTTAAAGAATCTAATTTAAGACTATTTTTATAACTCTCCTCTTTTATATCTTCTTTTAAAGATTTACTCTCTTTTTTCATATCTTCTTTTAAAGATTTACTCTCTTTTTTCATATCTTCTTTTAAAGACTTATTCTCTTCTTTCATTTCTGCCTTTAAATTCATAAGACCTTGACTCATTAACTCAAAATGTTTCATAATGTCAGACATTGAAAAGTTATCTACTCCCTTCTTAGTTTTTACTAATTCTTTGTCTGCTGTTTTAAAAATTATCTCTTTTTCCTCCTCTATTTCATTATCCATACTTTGAGTATTTTCTAATATTATTTCTGAATTTGCTAATTTCTCGATTTCTTTACTCTCCACACAACTGTTATCTTCAACAACAAAATTTGACATTTCAACTTCTAAATCTTTATCCCAATTATCCATTTTTTATATTTCTTTAAAATTCAATCCTAACAATATGCAGTACTTATTATTTTTATATTTTTAAAATACAATTCCCCATCAACCTTCCCATCTCCACTCAACTCACTTTTACAACTAATCATATAATAGTATCCTCAAAAACTCTACATTACTTACTATTAAATAATTATATAAATTTCAACAACAAAATTGTGTCATATCATTTATTTTTACACCTATGACCCACAGACAATTTGCACATAATATATAATATTAAATATCCATTTAAAATATTTCAAGAATTGATATGGTCATATTATAATATAATTATTTGCCACATTTCATGGTTTGCATACTTATTTATTTATTAACTTAAAATCAACATAGTATTTAACTTCAAAGAATAATCATATTACAGATACCACATGAAAATATAATATTCTACTAATAAAATTTTTATTTTAATTTTATTTTAATTTTATAATCAACATCTAATCAATTATAAATATTATTATAAAATACTAATTATACTTATCACTTTATTCTCCTAACATATACTAATCCTAAAATTATATATCTTAATCCTTAATTAAATATTTAGCCTTAAAACGTTGTGGCCAAAAACTTTCTTGACCACCTATCGGGCTGATAAAATTATAACTTTAACATATCAAACCGATAACGTTTGAACATCTAAATCCTACTTAAACATATCATGCCAATAACGTTGAGCGCCAAAATCTTCCTACCCTTTGTACCCTTACTTCTTGATATATAAAATAGTTTAAAATACAACTAGCTCAGTTACATTATTATGCTTAATTAAAATTTGCATATCTATCTTTAATATACTTTTATATTATCATATCTTAATTAAATTTATTATCAATCATCAAAATCAATATAGTTCTAGATTATATTAATTAAATAAGTATTTATAAAATTATGAGACTGCGAAGTAAAGTTACAAAGTAATAAGCAGATTTACACTGAGTCAATATCTCCCAAGATACTGTCTCAATGGCATAAGAATACTATCACTACCTTATCACTTTACCACTACATCTATAGCATTCTTATGGCTTTTAAATGAAATAAATTATCTTTAATAATACTAAAATAATTCCTAACTTTTAACTTAAAATATAATTAAATAATCTCAGGTTCTTCTAAGCTGTTTTAAAATAATAATAACTCATGTAAATAAGTATGATGTGGGATTTTATATCAAACTTAAATACACCTAACTTATTTTAATAATAATAATAAATAATAATCTTAGAGTGTAATTTAATCTCATATATTTTTATGATATAATCAATCATTAAATGAATAAACAATCATATGTATATCTTTTATTTCATATGGTATCTTCATTTTAAAATGGATCAAAATCTTATACTTAATAATCTGTGGCAATAAACAATATTGTATTCTTATAATGTGTATTATAATCATCTTATGACCATTGTAATATTTATGTTCATGTCAATCAATTCTTATAAAATAATGTTAAGCAAATATGGTATTCAATTCTAAATAATAATAACAAATTCAATTTTGTGCAAATATTATGTTTATTTCAAATCATCTGATGTCAAAATGCTGAGGTGAAAAATAATGAAACTCGACACACTTTTAAAACAAATTAACAAATTTATTTACAATAACTTCAAATAAAATTTATTTACACTATTTACAGTTTATAACTTATAACAACAAATAAAATAAAAATAAGAAATACAAATATAAGAGGCTTACACTGTTATTAACTTATGTACTTAATAAGCAATTACACATTCCTTCAAATGCTATATTAATATGATTATAGTGTGTTTTTCTTAAACTTAGATTTTTAAATAAATAGTATGTACTTTAATTACTACAAATAACAATATATCTCAAGACTATTTATGTAGCATGTGTACATAATGTAGCTCTACTAATTAAATAGCTACATTAATTAAATATCATTTATAATGTATTATCATGTATTCACTTTGTTATTAGCATTGCCTAAGAGCTTTATATAAAATTAATATCTCTTTATAATGTAAAACAAATGATTGGCTATAATTATATTCCACCTAATGTAATTCCTATTATATGTTTTATAAAATATGCATTCTATATCTGTATTATTCAAACATTAATATTTAAATCATTTATCAATTTTAAATTCATAAAACATTACATTAGATAAATTTTATGATTCCTTTCTGTGTAAAATCATTATTTTACCCTATGTGCTTTACTAACCTTTCTAATAAATTTCTATCTATAAAACATATTCTAAACTCATTTAAAACATTTTCCGGAAAACAAATATCAACTTCAAATAAAATATTCATTATCCAAATTACTCATACTATATTGTCTATACTTAGTAAACTTTTCAATCTAAATATAGGCTTCTACTCATAACGTAACTTAACTTATTCAATAAACAAAATACACAAAAATATAGACTTTTAAAATCCTTTTCTAAATTGCAAAAATAAAATAATTACTTAGATAAATAATAAACATCATTTTAATACTAAGCATAAATAAAAAATCAAAAATTATTTACGAAAGAATCATATAATTATTTCTAAGCTTTTACATAATGTTGTATCATGTTTATATTATAAATTAAAAATTATGCATATTTTAATAAAGTTTCGTTGCCAATATAATATATGTGTTTTCATAAAATATCTATCCATTCATTCTACAACAACATAATATTCAGTTGATCTAAAAAAAAACATATTAAATTCATTAAAACATCATTATACAATATTTTTACCATAATAATAATATTGTCCATTCTACTGTCCAGGTATGCTTCGGAATTTTGCAGGTTCATAAAATCAAAAATCATTACATTTTCACTCATAAACATTCATTAGAATATTCCGTGTTACAGATTAATTATAAAAATAAGTTTATGTAATTAATTATTACATTATTCTTTAAGTTACTATTTAATAAAAGTACCTAACCTACTTGCAAGAGTTTAATAATATTTAAATTATATGTTAAATAAATAAAATAAAATTCATATTACGATAGTCCAGGTCGATTATACTCACCATAAAGGTTCTAGAACAAATATCCTCCCTATAAGTCAATAAAGCACTATTTCCCTGTTCCGTTTGTATCACGTGCTTCTGGAAAGTTTATAATAAAATGATAACGCGCTCTTTTTAAAAAAAAATAATAAGTTCCCCAAGAAAACAAATAAAATTCAAAGATAGTTTATAAATTCTCTGGATCCATTCTTCATAGAATATTATTCAAAGAGTTATTATTTCAAAAACTAAGTTATAATTTATAAAATTATCCTTCAATTATTTTTTTAAATTAACTTAAGTTTGGCTTGGCTTGAATTTAACTTGATTTGGATATCCATGTATTACTTTGTAGCATTTATAAATACCAT